>VZTL01062377.1:208556-251388 GCA_013400535.1 Scopus umbretta | reverse complement strand
ATGAACTGCTAAAGTGTAGTACTCACTGACACTGGGTATTGTAAAGATGAAACCAAGAGGAAATTGAGTTAATGGATTAGACCCATTCAGGGAGGAAAAGCTCACTGAGGCACAGAGGTGAGTCTCTAATGCCTGTCTCAAAAAGCCCTCAGAGTTGCCTGTTGCTGAAAGCTAGGACTCTGTATTTAGGCGGTGTCACCGAGTATTTGTCTTCACACTCTTTCTTTACACATCAGGGTAGGCAGGGTGATCAGATGACTGGGTGTCGGGTCTGACATTTATACCTAGGTGACTACCAGGGCTTTGACAGGCATTTTAAATTAATTTATTAAATGCTAGCAAAATGTGAGTAAATATCAGGTCTGGAGTTTGGACCAGTTTAAACTTGGGACCCTCCCTAAGAATCCAGAGGAGTCTGGATCCAGGTTTCTATATACAGAGCAGCCATTTATGAGGATCAGAACAGGAAACAAAGGTCTCAAGACTTTGTTTCTGCAGTTAGGTAGGGTGGAATTTGGGATCAGTGTTTCTGGAGCCTTGGGTAAGCAGTGGGACAGATTTTCTGGAAATTACAGTTTTTGCTATAGCACCAAAGTGGCAAATGGGTTAAGGCAGCCAACCACTAGCCAAAGAAATTTTCTCCTGTTCCTTCGTGCTTTTTGAAAAATCAGTATGACTTTGTATTCACAGCTGCTCCACTGGGAAACACTAAAACTATCAAGACAGGATTTATTTAATCGAACTCAGAGGAGGGATCTTTTTGCCTAAACGTAGGTGCATAGTACCTTTTCAGTTGCTCTATCAGGTCCACATGGGTCTGGCAGAGAGGATATAGATCCTCTAAAAAGCCCATGCCATTCTGAAGTAGTAGTTTGAGGTCAGGCAGGACACACCGTGGCACCAAAAATGGCTCTCGGTGACAGTGTTTAGGCAACTCAATGCGGCCCTAGAATACAGCCCTAGAATACGTGCCCCCCCAACAGGTCTGTCTGCGCAAGGCACATAAAGAGGCACTGCAAAGTGAGGAGAGTCATCTCATGCTGGAGTAAACATCTCAAACAGACAGGAGGAGCTGTAATGTAAAAGCAGCTATTTTTCTCCATCGGCTGTTCAAGGAGCTGGTGGTAACTAGCTCAGGGGTAGATACCTACCTTAGGGCTGTCTGCAAGACCACTTAGTTTTATTGCAGGCATGAGACCTAAAGCATCCTCTCCAGCGTTTGAAACATTGCACAGCAAAGGAGAACTTTGGGAGACAGGTAGAAGGAAAACAATATAAGATATTTGCAAGACCGTCCACCTTGTTGACTAGTACATGACTACAAACATTAATGGAAGAGGCAGGGTGACAGTCACTCTGAAATGCAGACTTGAGCTTACTGGCTATATCCTCAGGTGGATTTCAGCATCTGCCTTCAGACCCACAGACTTCAACGCTGCCCATGGGATGAAGATATGCAGCAAATAATGCAAGAACTAGGACGAGGACTCAGGATGAGCGGTTGATGCCCCTGTTCTGCCCTCAGTGTTTTTCTCTCCTAGAAAATAAATAGAAATAATGTCCCTAGCAGGCTTTCCTCTCATGCCTGGGCAGCTTGTTAAAAGTGACCACCGATGTATCTGTCTGCCTGTTGCTGCTGCGGACGGTTGTGGTCTCTTACCAGCCCCACGTCACATGCACCAGTGCCAGTCAAAGGCCTTCGCTATGCAAAAGTGCCTCAGGTGGTACTGCGGTCTCCGCTTGGGTGGCTGAATTGCCTCCCTGAATGTGGCCTCCATTGGGATGCTCAGCTTTTGGTGGTACCCAGCACACAGTGAGCTTCAACTGAGACAATCAGCGTTATTGCTGCCACCAGATATGAGCAAGCCAGCTGTCACCGGGGATGAGTGCACACATATGTGAAAATGTAGGTGAGAAGTATTAATGCATCCTTTTGCATCGCTTTCTTTCTGCAACCCTCAGATGGGGGAGCTTAGGGGAAAGAGTGGGAAAATGAAAAACTGATTTATATAGAATGAGAGTATTTCTAGTGAAGTAACTCCCAAACTTTTCAGCTAGCAATTCTCCTTCTGGACTGATGAATCACACTTCTGCAATTTAATTTCAGAGAAGACCAAAATCCCTAATTTTTCTGATGCAGCCTGTGGCAATTTGAATTTCCAGTTCCCTGCTGTCACATCAAAGTAGGACTCACAAAACTTGAAATGCTTTCTCCAGTCCAGTTCATCATGTTAATCCCACGTGATTAATCTTCTGGAATTTGTCCTTGCCTAAAAATTTATAATTTTATCTGGCACCTTCCATTATGATTGCAGAAGTGGCAAGTTTTGGGTTGGTGTCTTTTTTGTATCCTCAATAGAAGTAACCTGAACCTGGCTCTGAGCTGACAAAGAACCTCAAGATTTGGTAGCAGAATTTCGGAGGCAGAAGTTTTCTTTCTGTGGGTGAAGGACACCCCCACCCTTCAGCAGACACCAGCTGAGCATTTATTTTTCTGGTATTGAGGAATGTTACAATCACCAAAGTGAGGAGTTTAAGATTCAAGTCAAACCAGTGATATGAAGCAGTTTTTGTCTCTGAAAAATAGAGAACCAGTTGACTTCAAGCTCTTAAATATGACAAAGACAATTCTAGCAAGACCAGTTTACAAACTGTACTGTTTTATTTATTTCTTATACTCCCTAAGGACCTGCTCTACTAAGAAAATAATTTCAAAAAATGTCACATGTTAACTCCTACAGCAGCATTTTTGTATCTCACATAATAGGTGTTTAGTGTACATAATTCCCAATGCTGCCAGGTCCTTATTGCACCATTTGTTATAAACCACGTTACAGTAACCACAGGGAATGATTTGATGGATGCCAAGATACTGTAATCATTGAAATATAGCACATTGCATGGAAAAAAGAAAAAGAGCGTATTTTGAGAACACCTTTGAACTGGCAGCTCTGCAACGGTGTTCATAAATAGTTGGAAGTCAAACACAGAATTGCTCCGTTCATCGACTGCAAAATGCCGGGAGCGCTGGGACTCTTGAAATGCATGCGAGATAAAGATCTTCTCACAAGCTTAGGTTGGGACCTCAGCAATCCTGAGATAACAATTCTGTACTTCTGACAGCATACATCGCCGACAATTTTGAGACAGAACAGTATGTCGTAAGCTACCCTAATTTATGTGTTGAAAGCAACCCAAAACTTGCTCCTAGGTGCCAAATCCTTCTGCTGATTACAGTCTACAAATCAGAATCTTCTTTTCAGGGTTTTTTCTTTCCTGTTTACACTGAGAGGAAACTTATGTAAGAAACTCGCTAGCAGATGCTACAACAACAGTAATTAGAGCAAATCTCAATTCTCAGTGGTGAGACTGTAACAGAAATAATAATAATTACCCAGCTCAGCAGATTAAAAAGGGAAGTGGTAAATCCAGCATCTCACCTTTAAAGGCAGTGAAAAAAAATAGGCATTTTTCAGGTGTGATTCATCTGCTCTGTTTTCAGTGTCTCTTGTGGAGTGCAATGTTTAGCCTCCAGTCCAGTGTGACTAGCTCACATTCAGATCCCTGCAATGCAGTCTCGTACTTGAGTCTGGGCAGCCCTACCTAACCATTCCGACCTGCTGTGGATTGTGAGGATGGATGGGAGGATGGTTTCAAGCGCCTGCCATACCAACACAGCACAGTGCTGCCAATTACTCTACGCAGGTAGCCTTGGATGAGCTGAGCCAGAGACAGATGCAAACAGCCAAAGAAATCCCACCCTTAGTTCCTTGTGGCACCCAGGACAGGAGTAAAAGGGAGTAAAACTAAGTTCTTTGCTGGGACCGTTAATTTTGTACTCCATCTTCACTGCTGTTTTGAAAACATTAATAGCTGTTGGATATTTGCTGCATAATCTGATATTTCTAGTAAACTTCAGAGTCTGTTGCAGTCAATGGTAAAACCAAGAAGCTGTTTTCAATCAGACTGGAACTCCAAAATGTGTATCACATTAAGATCACACTTTTAAGGTGTATCACATCCTTTAAGCCATCATTTGACTCACTGGTCTTATTGTTTCCTCTCTCTTCTTTCTTTTCCAGATAAATTTTGTATTCCTGTTTAACATAGTTAGGATTTTAATGACAAAGCTGAGAGCTTCAACCACTTCAGAAACAATACAGTACAGGTAAGTCAGCTGATGCTTCTTGCAGTGTTAAAGAACTGCCCTGCCTGCCCTGTCCTTGTCCCGTTGTTATGGTTTAGCCCAGCAGGCAGCTAAACACCACGCAGCCGCTCGCTCACCCCCCGCCAGTGGGATGGGGGAGAGGTTCGGAAAAAAGGTAAAACTCGTGGGTTGAGATAAAGACAATTTAAGACGACAGAAAAGGAAAGGAAATAATAATAATGATAAAAGAATACACAGAACAAGTGATGCACGATGCAGTTACTCCCCATCCGCTGACCGATGCCCAGCCCGTCCCCGAGCAGCCATCGCTGCCCCCCGGCCAACTCCCCCAGTTTCCATACGGAGCGTGATGCCCTATGGTATGGAATAGCCCTGTGGGCAGGTTGGGGCAGCTGTCCTGGCTGTGCCCCCTCCCGGCTCCTGGTGCCCCTGGCAGAGCATGGGAAGCTGAAAAGTCCTTGACTGGTATCAGCACTGCTCAACAACAACTCAAACATCAGTGTGTTATCGACATTATTCTCATCCTAAATCCAAACCACAGCACTATGCCAGCTACTAGGAAGAAAATTAACTCTAGCCCAGCTGAAACCAAGACACCTACCTTTGTCTTTCCAGATGCCACTGTTGATCTCAGAGAACGTCTTTCTTGTCCCTTGAGCTCATACAGTTCGGTACACAGTATTTATTTTTGCAGGCTAACCATAAAAGCATGCCTCGTTTTTATTGTCCACTCCATTTCAGTGTCCAAACAATGCAAACAGCGTAGCCTTACAGGCACAGGGACACGTGCACTGCTGCAGCCACCAGGCTCTTTACCTCCTTCAGGCTTGCACCTGCCCCAACACACACGTGAAATTTCCCCCTTCCAATGAAATCTGAAGGATTCGATTTCAAGTGAGGATCAGAACTTTATCAGTTTCTGTATGTACACAAGCATATGTATTATATTATATAAATACATAATAACTGCTTTCACTGATGACTAGACCATTCATTCAGCTCATCTGGAGAATCAGTGAAAAACTGTTCAGTCCCTACTACATTGCTTCTCTGTCCCAGTTTCTAGCTTTGTAAGTGCAGAACAATACAATATCAAGACTTCCCGATAAGTCATGTGTATATGCATATTAAATACTTGTTCATACTAATATCCTAGCAGAGCCAGAAGTAAAAGAAGAATGGAGCCTGGGCCAAAACATTCATATCATATCTGTAATTGATAGCTGTATCATTACGGGTGATTACCATGCACATACAGGTTTTTACAGTAGGTTTTAATGTTCTTTTTAAAATGTAGGGTATGCAAATGAAGGGCAATTGTGCCCCCTCCCTTCAGCTGGTACCAGCATTAGTGTAACCACTCCATGGGTTGCATCACAGAACAGGTCCTTAACTAATCATTACCTTTATATGGGGTGGTTTCTCAGGTGGATCAGTTTTCTGAGCTGGCTGGCTGTGGAACCTCACAAGCACTGGTGTGGCAGAAAGGAGAAGACAGCAATGTTTAGCCCAGGGCAGCAGAAGGAAGGTGGCCTGGCCCCTCCTGGCAGCCGTGTGGACTTATCTCAGTCTAAACAGTCCAAAAGCAAATTCTTAGAGATGAGGAGATGCTGACTGCCCTCTCTCTCTTACCATTTGCAGTGTCTTGCAAGATGTTTGGAGCATTTATGAACATACAGGTCCTCACATTGGGAAATAGCACAGGTTTTGTGGAGTAAGATTGGTCACAATCCTCTAAATCATTTCTAGATAAAATCTCAGTGTATCAAGCTGAGGCTTCAGTCCTGATGTCCTCAAATCAGCCTGCTCTTAACTTTGGAAGCAGATTTGCTGCAGTAGTGGGGTTTTGTTGTTTTGCCAAATTCCTTCCTTTTACTCCTGTCTGAGGTTTGGGGACAAATATGAAGTTAATGCAGTGGTCTGATTTTCTTCTTCAGACTCTTCTCTGCACATTTCCTGAGAAATTAAGGGGAAAAAATAACCCTTTTTTATTCTTAAACCTCATGCCATAAAACTAAAACTAGCATGAAAAAACCCTGATTCAAATCTCAGTACATTTTCATCCCTTCCGCAACTTGCGGGGAACAGAGATATTAGGTTTTGAGGCAATCTAAAATAACTGCCTTCATCCTTGAACAGATGATGGTGATCTTACGCTTGCTACAACCTCTGCGAGGGAATCTTCTTTTTCACAGCATAAATAGAAAGCCATATAATTCCAGGAAAGCCTGGGGCAAGCCTTGCTGCTCTAAAGCCGAGTACTCCAAACATTTGTTCAGCAAGTATTAAATGATGTGGCAGCTACTTTGTTAAGAATGTCAATCTATCCCAAGACTGGCAATGTTTTTGTGCTCCTCTGCCTGCCTACCTGCCTGTCTTTGTCTGCCTCTTACGGCATTATACAGAGATTCATACAGACATAGCAAAATTGCATTCTTCTGTGTTGGTACAGTATCTAGCACAATAGGGTGCTGTTCTGCAGCTGACATCCCAAGACACTATTGTAGCACCAATAATAAAGATTAGCCCCTAATAATTCTGTTAATAATCACTTATGCTTTGTTCTGCACCACCTGCTTGTTTATTATTTATGACAGCCCTAAGCAATTGAGTTGGGTGTGCAGCTTTTGCAGAGAGAGGAAGCATTTACACTCCAGACAGAATCAAGAGATGGGCATAGAGCAGGTCTCACAGCCACAGCATTCCCACTCTGGTCAGCAGCTAAATTGTGCGCTTACCACGTCACCCTGAGGTATAAGAAATCACTCACCAAACCTGCAGAGAATCTGTTGTGGTTTAACCCCGATCAGCAACCAAGCACCACACAGTCGCTCGCTCACCCTCCCCCTGCCCCAGTTGGAATGGGGGAAAGAATCAGGGAGGAAAAAAAAAAACCAAACCCTAAAAACCATGGGTTGAGATAAAGGCAGTTTAATAGGACAGCAGAGAAAGAGAAAATAACAATAATAACAACAGAATATACAAAACAAGTGATATACAACACAATTGCTCACCACCCAATACCCAGCCTGCCCCCAAGCAGCAATCACTCCCTCCCCAGCCAACTCCCCCAGTTTCTATACTGAGCTTGACAAATAGGACAGCAGAGAAAGAGAAAATAACAATAATAACAACAGAATATACAAAACAAGTGATACACAACGCAATTGCTCACCCCCCAATGCCCAGCCTGCCCCCAAGCAGCAATCACTCCCTCCCCTGGCCAACTCCCCCAGTTTCTATACTGAGCTGGACATCAGGTGGTATGGAATAGCCCTGATGGCTAATTGGGATCAGCTGTCCTGCCTGCATTCCCTCCCAGCTTCTTGTGCACCTGGCAGAGCATGGGAAGGTGAAAAGTCCTTGACTGGTGTAAACAGCTGAAGCCAGGACAGAATCTCAAGGCTTCAACCTAATGCAACCCTCATTGATAGGATAGAAACTGTCTGGAAGAAGAAGAGAGAGAAAGGAACGGATATAAAAAAGGTGCCCATTTGTCCCCTGGTGTTCAGAGTGTGGGGACAAACAGCAGGATTCAAAGGCCAAGGCTTTCCCAGAACACATTTCTCCAAGTGGTCAGGCACTGGTCAGAAAGTGGTAACTAGCAAACTCCCCTGTGGCTTCACAACCCAAAGTGAAGGCTGTCACTCTTTCCCTGCTACCCTACTAAACTCTATCCAGCCTTTTGGACATGCAGTTGGGCTTCCTCTTAAATATTCTTTCCTGAGCCCTAGAAATTTGTGTTCTTCATTGCCTGAGGACCATAGGAGCCTCCATCTTGGGTTACACAATAAGCTGGTCATGAACCTTGGGACTGTTCCTGTGCAGGCAGGCTGAGAAATGTCTAAAACTTGGATGTCCTCCTTGGGAAAAACTCGAATTTTTTGGCCATTGTGTAAATATTGGCTTCCACTGATATCGTCAGCAAATGCTCTAGCAGCATGCCTTGAGAGATGGAGGTACCCACAGGGAGTACTTGTGTTCCCTAATTCCATTCATTCGTGTTAGACACTGGACAGAAGTTGAAATGTGCATTTCCCTCTTAAAATGCTTCTTTCCTCCAGTGACTGTACATAGTGGACAGCCCTGAGCAGACATGTCTTAGGCCATCCTTCTGTTTTTTTCTCACCCTGTTTGACTGGAAGGTCCTGAACTGCCTTAAGGAGGCACCTAAGTTCCCTCTTTAACTGACACAGGTACTTCACTTCCCTCTGAATTGCTCTGAGACTCATTCTCTCTCTCCCCTAAAGGAGTGGGTTTTTTGGATTGGGTCAATCTACAGTGGTTCAGATAACACAATTGTTCTTTCTTGTGTTCACTTCTGTTTTCTGTTTCCTGCCCACAGGAAGGCAGTCAAGGCAACGTTAGTTCTTCTGCCCCTGCTAGGCATCACCTATATGCTTTTCTTTGTCAACCCTGGTGAAGATGACATTTCCCAGATCGTCTTCATCTATTTCAATTCCTTCCTGCAGTCTTTTCAGGTAAGAGAGAAATTTTACAGCTAGTATCAGCTACTGCTGAAAGGATCCTCAGTGCTTTTCAGCCATGAAACTTATGGCAATGAAGTCAGGATAGAAATATTAGTTGAAAATAGCCCAACTTTGTCCATGCTTATGTAATAGATATATATGTCATATGGAGTGGAGATCTTCTTTCAGGTGTGTACTGGAGGAATTCATCTCCCTTGACCTCAGCACTATGTTCAGTCTATAGCTACAGCTTTTCACCTGGATTCCACCTAAAGTCAATGGAGAGAAAGATGATGTTTCATTCTGTTTAGCCAGACATTTCTGCTTGGGTGCATCATACAGCTTTACCTCTGCTTAAAGACCTTCTTGAACTAGAGTGGAACTATATTTGACATTAATGTTTTACCTCTGATATCTACAGGAAGAAGCGCACTGATACCCAGGCAATCAATACGAATATACAGCACACACGCTGTCAAGCCAAATCTAGGGTTATGGATTTGGTTTTTTGTTGGGGTTTTTTTTGGGGGGGAGCGACTGATGGTTGGACTAGATGATCTCAGAGATCTTTTCCAACCTTAACAATTCTATGATTCTATGATTACAAAAGTTTTAAGCTTTTGGTTACTGTTTTTACTGATTGCATGTTTAGCTTTGAAACACAGAGCATCCCACCAGAAATCACAATGAAATATCCAACATGAAAAATGTCCCTTTTAATCTATGAACAAAGGAATTTTGCCTTTACTAGTGAACCAATCCACATTTTTCATTCCCTAAAATTAATTGTATTTTCTATCTGCTGATGCTCAATGTCTCAAAAAAATGCTACTCTGCTTATTTCACTGCTAGTGTTATGAAGACATATGTAAGAAAGAAAGCACAGGTAATATCTCCTTTATCATGACAATAATTACAGTCCATTGCTGAAAGCAAAATGGGCAGGATTCTGCTCACAGGTTTAGAGATGAAAGTGTCATCATGTCGTCATCTGAGCTTCCATTATAGTCATTACAATCTGTGCAGTCATTACAGGGGTCTAGTCGCTGCTGTCAATAGATTCCACAGAGCAGTTCAGTTCAGATGAATGTAAGCAACCTGATGATACACTTACCCACAGAAGACCATCTAAGACCATTTGACACCCCCCCTGGAAGAGTCTGAGACATCCTCACAGAGCATGACATAGCACCTGTGAGGGGCCTGTGCCATTGTGAGGAGGCAGCTGGAAGCTGTAGATGTGCTTTAGGACAGCTGAAGTGGCAGTTCCCTTTATCAGCGGAAGAGCTGTCTAGATTCTAGCTCTCACGTCTCACCTGTGAGCTGTAAGACACTTAGTGTTTTCTCATGAAGCTGTAGTGTAAAGATTTCATTTGTCTGGAAATGTGCGATCTCAACAAGATTATGTTTTTGTTCATCCCAGGATAAAGCTCAGTCCCCAATTCTGTGTGTTAAAATGCTTAACTAATAATTGACTGCTTTCTATTCTTTCCAGGGTTTCTTTGTGTCAGTATTTTACTGCTTCTTGAATGGTGAGGTAAGTAGTGTCCCTTGCTCTGAGTGTAATTAATTCTCAGGAGGTGGAACCTACTTGAATGCCTGATTCTAGGGATATGAGATGTTGTTACATGGGGTGGGTCACAGTCACATCAGTCTTGTTGCTCTTGCACAGGTTTCTGGAATGTGCACCTGAATTTCCCAGCCCTCTTTGTAGTTTTCCTTTGTTCACAAAGCTCTGTCAAATTCAGGTTATTACCTGGGAAGTCAGGGCAGAGGAAAAGAAGTCTTCTCGGATTATAAAATTAATTTTTGCAATTTATTTTTAAATTGCAAATATGATCTCTGGGCACACATGAGCATTACTTCTGAGCTGGGCTCTTGTTAAGGATATGCTGCAGGAGACCCATTTATACAGTGGCATTGCCAGGCTGAGTCAAGTGAGTTAGTTTTCCTGTGTGGATATCTATCTCTGAGTGATCAATACCTGTTGCATTCAGAAAAGAGGGTTGGGAACAGGATCAGTGGTGTTCCTCAGAATTAATTTTAGGTACTGCTACTCAAGCAAGAAATGTTTCACTAATATCCTCAGTATTTGACTTACCCCCAAGGTGTGAGAGATTTGTATATTTTCCCCTGCTTACACTGCCAGTGTCTCATTTACCTGCACTTAAACGTGTCATCTTTTTCCAGTTAAAATTTGGGTCTCTGCAGAAATTAATTCAATGTCTTAATTATTCCTTCTGTATCAGTATATATTTTGTTTGTGCTGCTTCTTAATTTCATTGTGGGCTGCCTGTGTGGCACTGCGAGAAAGAATGGGCATGTCTTCTCACCCAGCTGCTCCGTAACATTTTCTATACCTCAGCCAATGAAGTACCACTGTTTTTTGGGGGTTGCTTTTCTTCATTTCCCCTCTTCCTCATGAATTCTGTGGAGACATTAACAAGAAGCAACACTGCTTTCTCAGGTTAGGCCCATGCTACTTTTATATATTGGCAGCAGAGTGTTTTCAGTTCTCTTTCCAACTTCCCTTCAATAAATTCCCACCACTCCATTTGCCTCTTAATAAATAGGGAGGTGAAATCTTCGCCAAAAAGTACAGACACTTCAACTGTGTGACTACGGTTACCTCAAAACCTTGCCATATATCTGAGTTGATTTGTGACCATACTTTTTTTTTTTCCTTGTGAGCCGCTGTGCTGCACAATCTGAGGAGGTTAAAGGCACCAGATGTCTGGCATGTCCCTTCAGTAATATTTGTCATAAAATGTGGAATGAATTCATCAGGTTGACACTGTTAATGCAGAAGGAGAATCTTCCATGTAGACAGCAGGCTTTTTTTCTGTCTTTTTTTTTGTTCTTTTTTTTTTCCACTGGTACCACAGTGAACATCAGGAATTGGAACCTGGGCCACATGATTTCACAGTCAGTCAGGACTTCATATCACCCTAGTGCACTTCCATTTTGTGCACCTGGGCTAGGACCAGTTGGCTGTTCGTACCAGGCTTTCGTTCTTTTGGCTGTTCTGTGATTCTTTCAGCTGTCTTGTAGTGGGAGAAATACCTCCTTCACTACAGCAGTCTGAAGTTCGCTTTCCAAGGCCATGAGCCAACTTCCCATCTCCTCTAACTTAAATGAGTTCAGATATAATCAGGCTTGTTGCAAGGCAGGATGATTCACCTCATATACTTCTATGCTTTGACAACAGTCTACGGATTTCCATAACAGTGATTCTCCCAGCTATATCACACTACTATTACAGTTTGAATGGGTGTTTCTGTGGGATGCAGTTCAAGGTTAAGACACCCAACTTGGGTAATCTAGGTGATCTTGATTCATTTCCCTAAACATCTAGTGCTGCTTGAAAGGCTATAGAGTATCAGAGGCATCCACATGGGTCTGCCAGATATGATACAGGATCTATAGAAGATTCACTCCTTCTGACTGGGAAGTGGGAAGCCAAGTGGGATACAATGGGGCTTCGCAAGTGGCACAAGCTCTCTGTGTCACTAATTCAAGCCAGTCAATACAATCTCTTTCTCATCAGCTCAGACACCTCCTTTTGCTCACTTTAGACACCTACAATAGGCACTTCCATTTGCTCCCCTGAACAGCTCTAGTCTTCACTGACAGAGGGATTAGCGCTCCACTGACTATAATGCATGCCTAGACACACTGCTTACATGTAGACACCTACAAATACCTGAATTCATGAGCAAAGTCTTCCCTGTGGTCATATGTTCACATCTAATGTACAACTTCCACTTGACTGGCTAAACCATGGCAACTCCCTAACTACTTCTTTGAGATAGAACATATGTCTAAACCCCCCAAATATTGCAGCATTGTCTACTTCAAAACTGAAAGAACTCTGGACTCATCTTAAGGTGCTGTGGGAATGTTTTTGAAGTATGATAAAGGTTTTAAAGGACGGGATTTCCTGCTCTGTTCTAGCTCGAGCTCCACACATCTTAGAAACAAGTAGGAAAGTCAGTGAATTTTCAGAGCTTTCTGGGTTTGTAATCATATTGTCCAGAAAAAAAATTGCATCTTATGGTGTACTATTATAAAAGTTCTGCCTTGTGATAGTGCCTATCCTCCCTAGATCTGCAAATACTCACAAAGCATTCTAAAAAGAGCTTACGTTTCCCAGATCAAATCCTGAAGGCCACATCACATCACATTGCAAAAGCTTGACATAATGCTGTGTCCTGCCTCCTTGTGAAGTGAGAGGCCTGTACAGGCTACGTTGCCAGCTGAGGCTTATATGAAGGCCTTGGTTGTTAGCATAGCAAACGTGTGTTTTCTTATTGTAAACTTCCATGTCTAAGCAGTGAAAGCCATACTGATTTACAGCTCAGTTAGATTTACGGTACATTGTTTTCCTCAATTATCTGCTGTGAAAAAGCCTGTATTTCTTAGTACCTGTGAACAGCATCACATCAGAAGTACAGAAGGACTGAAATATCATTTGCATTCTCCTGACATCAGCTGCTCTCAGAGGGGCATCCCTACTAGAAGTGGTGATAAAGGTAATGCCACTCAATCCACCTGAGGTACCAGGACTCTTAGTGAGATCAACAGCAGATTTTGCTCTAAAAGAGGAAAATAGCCTGTAAGTAGTAGCTTTTCAGTAGCCTGAAATCTTTATAAATATTGCTGAAGCCTTATTGAATTATTGTCTCTTCAGTGAGTCCAATATTCCTGTCTCTATGATAGATGGGCTGATGACTTGCTGTCTCAGAAGGCTTTAAGTACTTTAGGTTTTCCAGTTATGACAGAGTTGGGTTCTTTAAATGCATGTAATAGTCTTCAACAGTTATTCATCCCACACAGTGCCAGGACTGCTCTCAATGATGACACAAGCAAAAAGGCTAGAAAATCCATTAATTTAGAGCTTTAATAATGCTGTGATCTCAGCTGCACCTCTGCCATTTCATATTTGATACAGGTGCCACTGGGTACTTACAAACTTCCGATAGCTGTCTGTAGTAGAGCTCAAACAAAATATGGATCACAGATGAAAGTTATCAAAGTTTCTGTCTTTTTGTCAGTGTTCTATCTGTGAAGTTTGGCGAATGAAGTAGAAATTAGTTTTTATTCTGTAACGTCTTGTAGCCTCCCTTGATTTAAACAAACATGTCCTTATGACTTAGAGTGTTTCTCTTCCTATGAGCTCTTTTACCCCAGATCAGAGGAGTTAACACGCCTGTGCTGCTTGAATAGATCTCATGTTCTAGTGGAGAAGGCAGCGCCTCCAGCACTCTAACTGGAGATGGCACCTTGGTAATACAAGATAACACTATAAAAGGTCTTGGTCCTGATTTTGCAGTGATTTGGTTGGACATTTCAGCAGTGGGATCACTGAAGGGAAAAAGTGAAGCTATTAAATTGCAGTCCATGCAAAGTATTTCAAATGGGAAGAGTTTGTTTCCTTATGCTTTGGAGCGGGCATTTGACCTGAGAATACAAACGTCTCCCTTTCCCTCATTTCCACAACACACAATGTTTTACACAGATCTTGGACTATCTTTGCTGGCTGCAGTGAGAATTAAGCCAATGGGCCATGTCTTGAGAGAGTGTGTATCATTTGGACCCCTCTGCTCAAGATATGATCCTTCAGATTTTGAATACGAATGTCTTTCCAAGCAAACACATTATACACAAGTTATTCCAGTGAACCTAAGGAGAAGAAACAGTTCAGGTACAAAGTTGACTTTTTGTTATATTTTATTGCTTCTGAAAAGTTCTGAAGCTGTTTTGAACAAACTATGTGTGCCATGGATGGGCATGAGACACTGTTGGCACTTGACTCATATTAATTTGTCTACAGACTTTATGGGAAAACAGTTGTATTTTTTGGACACAGAGAAAATCTACTAGCACTAGAGGGCAAAAATATGCAAATTTCATTTAATCTCAGTGGTAAAGAGCATCTCTGGACTTCCAAGAAAATTGAGGATGACAGGTTTCTGATAATTTAAGAAGTCATGAAAAATGGCATAATGAAAAATATGTATGCATTTACATTAAATGCCACTTGAAAAGAATGAGTGTAGGTTGTGAACTTCTTTTTCAATGACTGCGAAAATCAAGATGCTTCTCAAAATTTTTTCTATCAACTCACAGATCACAAGACTGAGTTTAATTTCACAAAACTGGATTTTGAGAAAGAATTTTTAGATGGTGTTTTTTGGAACAAGGATAGATACAATGGTTTGAAACTGTGCTGATGAGAATGCATATCCACAAAACTCCCGTCAGACAATTTTTATTGCAGTTCACTAAAAAATCTTTAGGTTTTTCTTTAATTGATGAAATTTATACTACCTAGATCAGTTTGCTTATAACAGGATAATAATGTATAATCAGGAATATGCTTTCATGGTATCTCATCCTTGTGTGACTTTGGATGAGAGTATAGATCCATAGAAACCACTAAATCATCTCTTCAGCCTCTGTAGTACCAGCTGATGAGTTCAATCCAGTAACTGAGCTTGGTAGCATGTGTTTAATTAAAGCCTGTCTTTCAAAAGTGTAGCTGGTGTGGGATACATCTCACATGGTGCCTCTGATTTTTCTGACAATGATCTTGAGAACTGAATGTTGGGAGAAAAACATCACTGTCCTATCCAGGTCACAGCCAGACCTGAAACTGAAAAAAGGTGCAGTGAAGGTTATAGTCTTTAGGTATATGTAGAGTAGCCTTATAACTGTTTGTATGATATGAAACCCAGGAAAAATATTCATTATAATTGCAGTACCAAAAAAGTCTCACTGTTATTAGGCCAATGAAGACAGTGGTCACCTTTGGCTTTTCATAGGAGAGCATCAAGGGAAGACAACAGAAGGCAGTAGTGACACTTCCCAGCACTATAATCACTCTTTGTTGATCTATAGGCTCACAGCTCACTTAGGGCTTCATACTTTTGTCTCCAGGGCCTTCTTTCAGTTCTTTAGTAATATACTTTCTGCTCACAGGCAGATGGGTACTGCATTCCCAGCATTTCTGTTCTCTCTTTGATTGATTCCAGGTAAAGCATCTTTAAAGGCAGGTGAAACTTCCCTCCAGTTCCCTTTCTAGTGTGGTATCTACCTTCTCAGCCAGACCTCTTTGCTAGTAATGTTTTTCTCCTGAGAGAAGATAAAGTATTTCAGAGAGGGAAAGAGTCCATTTATAGTGTTTCAAATTCCAAATATATCCTGCGTTGTTGTGTTAGCTTTGGTCTTATAGCTGCTGTCTGTGGCAGTCTGGAGGGGAGGAGGTCAGATCTCAGATGCTGCAGCATCCCCCAGTCAAGGAAATTAAATATTTCCACCCAGTCACTGGTAAACCTCCAGAGGAATGAGAACTTCACTGATAGACCTAGTTCCACTCCTGCTACCTCAACAAAGGCATGATGGGAACAAAAGGACAATAGGGGAAGGTTCCCTGACTCCAGAGAACACTTATCCTTGTTATTAGGTGCTTCGTGTAATTTCCAGTAACCACCAGTGTTGATCCCCCAGAGAATTCTGTCATCCTTGGAAACCTTACCAACCATAACGGGAGATAATAACACATCTGTACCATAACAGAGTGCTTGTGAATGAAGGTGCTGGTGTGCGAGAATGACCCAAATTTATAAAGTGATAGTGCTTTATGAAGGGCTAGGCAGAGAAGAGCAGTCTCCACTAATTAAACATGGTGAAAAAAAAAATCATGGTGATGGTGTTTAAGAACTAGAGGAGAGGTCCAGAGGTGTTTTGAGATCTGCCCTTAGATGTATTCAAAACGGCTGGGTAAGGCCCTGACATAATTTCAGAACTGGATATAATTTCTGTGCTGGGTTTGCTTTGATCATGGCATTGGACTAGAGGCCTTCTGAGGTCCCTTCCAAACTTAATTATTCCATTATTCATGAATCCTATGTCCATAATAAGGTGGCTGTCCTTGATTTCTAATCATGTCCTGAAGGGATATGTAACTAGCAAGGCCTGTGTCAGAAATCATCCTACAAAGGAAGAATTCTCAGCTCAAGCAGGCCTCAGCTTCTAGTATTATCTGGTCAATGTCGATAATCAGCTGTGAATTAACGTTTAAAATGGAAAGCAATTAGCTGACTTGGAGAGAAACTATAACCAGAGAGAAATAGAACAGGTTACTTTGTTAGATGGCTCTGTAAATTATTCTCACAACAAGGTGCAAAGCAAGGATAAATATGTTTAATTTTTTTTGTGTTGACCCTTCACCTAGGCACCATCTGTCTCTCAAAATCTATTAAACTCGGAGTGGCTTACTTTGATCTGATCATCTTGGGAGGCTTTTTATTATAATTGCCAGCTATGAATCACCACCTAAATGGTTAGTCATCCACCTGCCCATCAATCGAAGCAGACTTCACATTAATCATTCTGAATCCAAAGGACATGCATTAAGCGTTCCTTCAAATCACTGAATAAATATGACTATGGGGGTGGACTAGAGGGCTAAAATTTAATTCCATCTCCCACGATGATTGCTTTCTGAGCAAAGGTTTCCAACAGTGTGAGTATGAGTACTACTCCTAGGTGCCCCTGAGGATGCCTGGTCAATATGGAATCAACTGAAGGGATCAAACCTTCCCTTTGGGACCACCAGGCAGCGGTTCATTACAGGACTGCAGTCTCTTCTCAGTACTCATGTCCCACATGCAGATGTGTTCTGGTAGAAAGTCACCTTTGTTGCTGTGACTCCAGTAGGTCTCTTCAGACTGGGGTCCTGCCAGAGAGGGAAAATGAGAAGTCCAGGCATGGCGAAAGGTAGCAACTGGTCTGAGGGTCCTTCCCCACCTCATCTTCCTTTTCACTACACCACTGCTGTTGTGAGCATTCCTCCAGAGTATTCCACAACAAAATCACAGAGGCTTGGGATGGGCTGGTTGCATTCATGGTCTCCCTGCCTGGTGGTTAGTTCTGGTCATTTGTGGCCCAGAAGAAGGGAGCAGCATTTGCTTCCACCCCAAAATGTGTGGCAAATCTTTGTAACTAGTCATAACTGTTCTGTCTTCTTGAACAGTTATATATGATAACAAAATTGCACTGTTGTGATCTTACAAATAAGTCCCTACATTCCTGTTACCATCAAGAAGCCCCAAGTGAATGGGCCTCTTTGTTCTAAGCACTATGTAAATGGACCAAGCTTTCTTCCTCTCTGCTAGTAAGACATGACGGTTCTTCCAAAAACTGATTTTTAATGTCACTAAAGGCTCTTTCTTCAGCTCTTTCTAATTGATGGCTGCAAGAAATTAGCCACCAGCCACTGTCTAGCATAAGTAATAGCAATACAAAGTCAATGTATATTTTATCAAAAGCAAGCTTTCTCTACATGTTTTCATCCTTCTCGCCTTCTCTTTCATTCTTTTTGTTGTTCTTCTGAGGATGAGAGGTTTTAAACAATTTTTATGAACAGATGTGTTTTTTAGTGATTTTCAGACGTGATCTGAAAGTTTGGGAACTCCTCGGTTAGGTGATCCAATCAGGAAAGAAAACCTATCATCCACTTCTCTCCATCCCATCACCTGAATTCTTTCTCTTGACTGTTCTAAAGCAATCCCGCTGAGAGCACTGCCCACACTCTGTAGGCACAAATATGTTGGTAAATCTGATTTGACCACATGTTCAGAAACTGTGATTATTCACAGTACGCCAAGCGCAAAGCGCTGAAAAGGGTAATGCTGAGAGAGTAACTGTCTGCAAGAAAAAGACAGAGCAAGGGTCAACACAGAACTGAACGTTCTGCTCAGCAGCACGGATAAACTTTGTCATCTCAAGCAACTAAAGCTACATAGAGGTGAAGCTGATAATTTGTATTCCCCGAGACTCTTTGTTAAGCTTTAACCACTGATGATAGCCTGTGTGCATCTTTGGGCTATTGCAGGCAAGTGCTGTTGATTGCAGGTCATCGATGTGCTAATGCTGACGCTGGGACACAGCACTGACTCTACAAATGCTTAATGGATAGAGGTAGTTGCTCTCCTGGAGATTAACCACGCATTTGAAGTTGCTGTTTTGCTTTATCTTTTTCTATTACTCTTCCGCTGTGCAATAGCTTTTTCTGGTGTCTTTTTTAACATGTTATTATAGCATGTCACAGGTGGTTTTCTTTTTTCTTTTCTGACCTGAAGTTAAGCTAGAATTTTGTTTCTGAGTTCAATTGTAAGAGATAAATTTGAGCCTAACCTTTTCTGCTTGCGCTCTGGTCACATCCTAATTGCAATGAATTATTCTGTCATTAAAAAATGCTTTGCACTCACCCCTGTAAGTGCAGAGTCTATTTCCATGTGCCCAGTCCATTAGGAATGGCTCCAGCTGTACAAGAAGACAGCATTTTTGTTGCTGCTTTTTATCCTTTCTCAAAGCTTGTAAGCAAACCATATCATAAAAGCCATTCGGACAACTGCTTGTTTAGACTCACGTCTTTATCTCCAGGTGACTCTTTTTGACTTGATTGGTTTGAAGCACAAATGATAAATCTAATCTGGCTTCACTGGCTGAGTAAGTATTTGTTCACACAAGCTGCTTAGAAACACAAAAAGCCCACCAGGTGACTTCTCCCCTTTCATGACCCAACGAAATGCTGCTGTAGGAGTTAGGGATACTTGAATTCACAGGACTGCCAGTCTGCTATTAATGCCTTTAGCAAGACTGTGCTCTACACAGAGATTTATTCTCTGCTTTTGCACCAGAGGTGAAAAAATTCACCTCTTTGAAGGACTTAAGTGGATCACAGGTTCCCTGTACAAGGGTGAATTTCATTCCAGCAGAAAGGGGAAAAAACTTTTTCTAATAGTATCTCAGCATTTGGTGACATCTGGGGAGAAACGAGCATTCAAGAGACAACATCCCTCTGCAGATCAAGTCCCATGTTCTTCATGGGACCATTTCCCATGACAATGGTTACCCCTCTGACACTTGACATGTTCCTTATACCATTTGCCTTGGGTGCCCAACATTTAGCTAAGCTAGTTTTGTACTCAGAGGAGAAAAATGGAGCAAGGACTTATTCATTCCACATACCTGAGTGACCTCCTTAGGGGGATTGTCTTACTTTATTGTCTATATTGAAAGCATAAATAATTGGCCAAGACTAGGTGTCAAGCTTTCAGATGAGATGCACCCGCCTTGTATGTACTCTGGCACATGTATTTGCCTTTGGGTGTATATTATGTGCACCCTTAAATCCAGAATCAGAAATAAGTATCCCTTGGCCACTCCAGGTAGGGGCATGATAGGTTTGCAAACAGTGGGCATCCAGGAAAGTGCAACGCTGTGACACATCTTCTTTCTACTGTTTCTCATGTTTTAGCAGCAGGTTTCAGTGAACAAATGAGGTCAGTTTGATGAGACAGTGAAAGTCAGCAGTCCGGGCTGGCTTCTACTGTAGTAGCACACAGCTGAGTGAGCCCATCCTGACTCTGGCTATGTCGTATAACTATCTCATTTAATTTATTTTGTAAATTGACCAAATCCCATCTTGAAACTAGGGGCGATGTTTTGTACCTACTACTTCATAATGAGAGGCTCTTCCAGAAATCCCCCGCACTGTTGTTTAACTACATTATTCTCATTCTCATCGCAAATTCATCTGTGATGATCATGCTCCTCCTGGCAGTGCTGTCCTTTAACTTTAATTCTTCTTTCATTGGATGTTCATTCTTCCCTTTTCCCATTCAAGCAGTCTTTTCTCCTCATAGCCTTTATTTTTCTAGGGTCTGTTCCACCTATTAAGTGTAAAACCCATTATTTTATATTGAAACAAAGCTCTGATTCAAAATCAAAATAAAGAAACCCACTGTGGCACTCTTCTCACCTTACTATAAACATCTGCATCTACTTGTATTAAGTGTCAGATCAAGCAGCACATATCACACACAGTCGAGAAAACAACCAAAGAAAGAGATCTTCAGGTCCCTTTTGCCCAATATGTGCCTTCTGGAAGGGCTCTGATAGAAAAGCCAGATTTTCCAGCTTCAGGATTCCCCTGACAAGGCACCAAAGAGTGCAGTTGCAAAACTGTTTTCCAAGTTGATACTCACAAACCTGAAATGGGGTGTGTTCCATGGACAAAGCTAGTGATGAGAAAGGATTGTTAGGTGCACAACAGTGCGGAGTTTCTAAGTAGTGCTACAGACTATGGGTCTAAGTCCCTGAAGGCCCACCAAGAAATGGGAGGATTGAAACCATCTGAGAGAAGGAGCACAGATCCCCCCTTCCCATGTCCTCCGTATGAACTGTTGTATGTTTTAACTATCAGGCCATCATCCCTGTTCTTCTTGAGCACCTAGTACTGAGAGTGTGTTTGGGTCGGAAATACCTCTGCTCCTACAGCTCACCAGCTCATTTGAGCAGCTGTTAGCATGTTGGTCTGAAGTGGGGGTGTGGAGTGTGTGTTCCTCATGTTTTGAGTACAGTTCACACTGCACATGAAGACAGGCCCCAAGTTTTAAAAGAAATAGAGAACAGCAGTGGCTGTTCACCTTTGGACAGTTTGTTTCAACACCAGCTTCCCTGCAATCCCAGTGGTGATAGATACACACAGGATGGCTTTGATCTACCTCAGGTGCTGATAGCTGAGAAGCTGTGTCAGCATGGGTTTCACACAGGCTATGCAAGCTCATCCCAGGCCTTATACAGTTGCCATGGTAGCTGATCCATGTTGAGGTCTACTCTACAACAACATCACTGCTATTAATACCCAAGCTTTAGCCTGCCTGTGGTAAAATGGGCATAAGAGCACTCCTTTACTTTTGAGGGATGCAGTGAAGATAAGTACATCGAAGATTGAAAAACATTCAGGGTAAGATACCAATATTGTCTAAATTTAGCTAAATTTGTAATCCAGATATCTAAAGCAGAACTAATTGTCTAGACTCACTTTATAACTGATGAAAGGAAATGGGTATTTTTCATCTGACCACAGTATCTGGCCTATTTTGGACATCTGCTTTAGGAGAAGATGAATCATATTCTTTGACCATACTGACTGGTTCTCTCTTGGTCAGGAGGAGAACTATGGGTCAGTAGCTGAGGTGTAATGTCTACATTATATTATTTATAAGCCCACCTTCTAAACAGTTGTGATTTTGGCAGAGGAGGCCCTGGCTTGATATAGAGGTTGTGTGTAAAAATGCTCTTTTTTCAAAGTTGACTGGATTTCAGCTTGACAGCAGAATGTCAACAGCCTTTCCAAGTATCATGAGTACAATTACCCATTGACTGACCAAGAAGCCGGGCCCAGATTCATCTCACCTGATTTTGTAGGCTTACCTAGCTGCCTAGGTTAGGGAACTGAATTGCTCTCATCTCTACAGTAAGCAGAGAACAATAATATCCAGAAATTGGTCTAAATGTTTCATTTCAGCTTCTGACTTTGAGCCTTCTGTGCCAATTGTTTGGCAGGAATTGATTACAGTTGATGTTAGGAGCATCTCAAGCTTTACCTCCCATTGTGTTTTAGGCTAGATTTCCTATAAGCTGTCTTTCTCTTGCTTATATACTTTATATTTGAACTAGAGCTCCTGGGCTCTCTCTTTGGTTTGTGCGACAAAATATGCCTGGCCTATTCATCTGGCCTATTTGTAAGCATCTGCTTGAGGATGACCTTCTGTTGACTGTAGAGTAGCTCTCCACTGCCTGTACAAGATATTCACAGGGACTAGGTCAGGTGTGTCTGTGTTGCAGACGCCAATGTTTAGTTAGATGACCTGTGATTCCCCTTCATATACAAGGGAAGCAGGGGCAACTCCAGGCCCTGTGATAGGTCTCTCTAAGAACTCCATCAGGTGCATGCATCTTGAGAGCTTGACTCAATTGCATAAACTTAGGCATTTATTGCCATTTGAAATCCTCTGCGGTGTTTAAGACAACAGATATGAGACAAGAGATATGTGAAACCCATGCTTTTCCCAGAATGCGGTACCCAGGAGAATATCAAGTGAACTAGATACCCATGTTTAGGTAGCTGAATCAAGCTCTGCATGTTTCATTGGCTTGACACATATCATAATTTGTCTCAGAGCTGTCTAGTGTCCCTTTACAGAGGATATCTGAGTATTCCAAATGTTCATCTTCTTTCCTTTTTTTTTCCACCAGGTCCGTTCTGCTGCCAGGAAAAGATGGCACCGCTGGCAAGACCATCACTCCCTCCGAGCACGTGTGGCACGTGCCATGTCTATCCCCACCTCTCCAACACGGATCAGCTTCCATAGCATCAAACAGACCGCAGCCGTGTGATATGCCCCACGCGTACACCGACCACCTGGTGGCCTTCAGGGTTCTTCTTTCTTCACTATTCCCAAGCCCCTTTCTTCAAACTTTCTTCCTTTATTCTGCACTGCTCTCTTTTGCAATGAGGTGCCCATCACATTTTTGTGGACTCACATCTCCCATATTCATGATGCTGCTTTAAGGCAACCAGGCAAAAGCCTTTTGGAGTAGGTGGTGGGAAAACAGATTCAAAGAAGAAAAAGGTTCAGCACAGACTGCACATTGTGGAAGTCACAATACAAAGTCTAAAAAAGCACACTGGCAGGAACAATCAATTTTTTCTCCTTTTTTTTTTTTCTTTTCTTATTGTGGTGAACAAAGACTGTTTTTACCATACTGCCCATCTCCCCTGTACATTGATTCCCAATGATTTCAACAGTTTGGTGTATAGATAGCCCATTTGTTGTTTCTTTGTAAAAATTTCTTCTCTGCAGAACTGTCATTTGAGAACATGTGGCAGCAAGAAAAAGAACATCTGAAAGGTGGTGTGAAAAATCTGGATTTATCTACCTTTCCCATATCTCCCTTTGACAGACTGGGAGTTGGCCAGGGCATCACTGGACTGTTTAGCACAGGGCACTTTGCCTTGCAAGAACCATGCTCTGTTCCTACATAAAATTTTGAAAAGGACAGCAATATCTCTAGAGAGCTCTAAAATATCCTTATTCCTCTTAGCCCCGTGCTTATGACACAATGTAAGTAGCCTTTGCAAAGTCTTTGGGTTTTTTTCAGATAAGATGATTGGGGTGGGGAAGGACAACAGAACATGTTTTCTGGGTTTAAAAAATATAAAAGGAAAGCACAGTAAAAATAATAATGAGAAGAGGATGGGTGAATTATGAGGATAGTGCTACATGCTGCACAAAGATTATCTATTGAGCATTTTGAACTAGAGCAGATGTATCTACTAGGCTTTTTATGTGATGTTCAAAAATACTGTATATTTTCAATAATAAACACTACTCTGGGTTGGTTTCAATAAAACCAGGCATCATTTTATTTTCTCTGGAAAGGGAGAGGACCCCTATCTTGAGAGTAGTTTTGAACCTAAGATCAGGGAAAGAAATCCTGTTTGATAATGAGCCAATAAGATCAACCATCTCATGATAAATCTGAGCAAGAGGGCATTTCAGTGCAAAATGAATTGTCTCCCCTCTTAGCTCATGGTGTTACACTGGACCCCTGTCCCTCTGCACTCCCCTTCCCTCCACTGGGATTTGCAACAGCAGAAAGTAAAAAGCAAGTTGTGTAATATATTCTGCATCACCTATATCGCACCAGTGCTGGAGTAATTTGCTCTTTCCACTTTAGCATACTTATTCAGAATTTTCTTCACGTGTTTTAGAGGACTTTCCAGCACAACGTGGATTTAAATCTTCAGATTTAAATTAGTCTCTTTCTAGTTTTCAGGACTACCCAGGACTGGAAAATATCACGGATGACACTGATGTTAATCCCCTGCTTTTCATAGAATCATAGAATCATAGAATAGTTTGGGTTGGAAGGGATCTTTAATGTTCATCTAGTCCAATGCCCCCTGCAATGAGCAGGGACATCTTCAACTATATCAGGTTGCTCAGAGCCCCGTCCAACCTGACCTTGGATGTTTCCAGGCATGGGGCATCTACCACCTCTCTAGGCAACCTGCTCCAGTGTTTCACCACCCCCACTGTAATAAATTTCTTCATTATAACTAGTTTAAATCTACCTTCTTTTAGTTTCAAACCATTACCCTTTGTCCTATCGCAACAGGCCCTGCTAAAAAGTTTGTCCCCATCTTTCTTACGGAGTTATGTATATTCAGGTTCCTCGGGTGGTCACAAACATGATCTTAACTTACTAACCGTTTTCATGGTAGCTGGGAAACAAAAGTGTCTAACGAGAGAGGACTGTGTCAGCACTTTTATTCATTGCATGGATCACTGCAGTGATGCACAGCCTCCTGGCATTTTGTGTTTGAAGGGACAGATATATCTACAGGCCAGAAATAGGAGGATTGAGTACCTCTGTGTTTGCTCTGTCTCTAGGCCAGTCTGGGATGAAAAAGGGATTTGCAATGCAGCAGATGCTGTCAGAAATTGCAGGTTATTGTTGCTACCAGGAGTGTATTTTCACAAAAAAATAAAATCCTTTTTCCAGTTAGTATTTGTCCAAAGCAGAGATTTTCAGTCCTTCCAGCACGGGACCCTGTTTCAAGCCAGCATGGTGGATATAAACCATTAAAGGGATACTGCTTATGTTAGTTTTGAAGTGATTGCCATGCTAACACATACACTACCTCTACCTGTTTTGCCATGGAAGCTTTCTGAAGTCTGTCAGGCCTGAGGTACTGACAGCTACGGCCCACTTTCCCTAGAGCACTGTGATGAAAATCAAACTTGAATTTCTACTGTCAGCCTTGTAAGAACAAGATTTCAGACCATCCCCAGAAGAGCAATAAAAACTTATTTTGAGGGTGGCTTTTATTTTGTCTTCTCAGAGACTGCAGAGCTGGGGAGAACGATGGAGTTCGATTGTAACTTGGAACACAGCATATCTGCTGGGGGTCATAAAGGCCAGGATTTGAGAAAAAAAGGCAGGATCTAGGTTATATCAGGCAAAGTCCTAGGGAGTGACTGTTTTGTGGCAGCTAGCAGAAGGAAAATCATTTATATCAGCTGAGGGTTTCCTGTCTGAGATTGGATACATGGCGCTCAATCCAAAACTCTTCAGATTATATACAGTGGGCTCTAGCTTTTCTGCACATGGCTGCCCTGTAGGCAATCTGTGACTACGTTGTAGGCTCCCTAACTTTTCAGCGGGCACCAAACCCTCCTGGTCAGCAACAAGAAGTGGAATAGCTTTGTCATGGAGCTCATGTTCTGGTTTGTCTGGAGCCACAAGCTGAGGCACGCTATCTGTGGGCTCTCTGCATTTGCAAGGTGGTCACTGTCAGTCTGTTTGCCAGGCATACATTTCAGGTGTCTGGAAGGACTCTTACCGGCGTCTGTAGAATTGGTGTCAGGCTCACATTTGCCCTCTCACTATCCCTTTCTGGTTTCCAATAAACACGCAATTGCTATTCTTCCCTTTTTTTCCTCCACGTCAAGGACCAGGCAGACCATAGGGCAATCAAGATCTCCTGATGAAAGCTGCTATAGAAACAGGGAGTGGAAGTGCTTTGAAGGCTGTTTCTGTTTCCCCCAACCTGTCAGCTGATCAATATCATCTTATTGCTTCCTAAAGTTCACCTGTCTGCCTGTATCCTTCGTTTGGTTTTATTAGATGCAGTAAGATCCTACTCAGTACCATAATTATGAGTCAGCATAGCCCATGTTAGCTGTGAAACCAACCCGCCCTTCACATTTCATGGTTGAAGAGCTAGGGTTCATCCTGAGTTTTCCTCCTGGACATGCGCCCAGCTCTGAAGTGCAAGTGCAATGCAGCAACACAGCAACATTTTCACTGGACTGGTTTCTCTCTTTGTAGTGGGGTATTTTCTTTTTCTGAATAGATGCAAAACACAACTTTGTGAGCACAGCTGCATCTGCCCTTGGAGTGCTTAGCCAGAGTGACTCATTATTATCCTTGTGCTGCGAAGCCTGCCCTATGTCAGCCGAGGCTTCGCTAGTACTGCAGGGAAGGGATCATCTTAGTCACGTGTGTCTCCGTGACACCTAGCACCATGTAGCTCTCAGCCACAACTGGAGCCTCAGGGGTAACGTAAATAACCAGGGTGACTGTCACTGGAAGAGGGGACTTGTCCTGTAAATGGAGCAAAAGTACAATCTAGGCACAGGATACTATTCTTCCAAAGACCATTCTAATGGGACTCACTTGACTTTATGTAGCTCTTCACAAGTCTCAGCTGGAGATGGCTCTTTCTGTGATCATTGGAGAACTGCTCAGTACAGTCAGTGGAGACCAAGGTATGAATCATCTGATCCTAAAGTAGATGTCTACAATAGGGCAGAGGAATTACACCCAACACCTATTTTGTCCCTTGACCATAAAGACCATCTGAGTTACTGGCTTTTGTAGAGACAGACACAATGCACACTTTGGTAGCCTGAATCCCGCACCAGTGACATGGGCTGGGATATTGTAGCCAATAAGAATGAGGGGGTAGTAACAAGTCCTTTTCATGCTCTTCACAAGAACTAAGGAGTCCAAGTACCAGAACTGGAATTGAAGAATTGCCAGATCTGCCTGGCCCTGATCTAGATGCTGTTAGCCATGTGTCTTTCTAGAACAATGGTGTGGCTACAGAAAAAAGCTAGTCTTATGTAGACCCTGTGAATTGGACAACCAAACTTTTGAAGGACAATGGAATAATCCATATATCCAAGTTCAGAAATCTATATTATCCAGATCAAATCCAGATGTCTAGCAGATCTGAGTAGAAAAGAAATTTGGCAGCTGAAGAAGTGAACTAATGTCTCTGGCAACAGACATTCAACCACAGGGTTTGTTTTCACAAGGTCTTTTAGAGCTTAGAGTCATTGACCTCACAGTAAACCACTGGAATACATCAATGCCAGGGCACCGACCTTGTACACTGTTTTCAGGGCTATTTCTGGGATGCCCTGTTTTCACTCACAATAAATATTCACTAAACATTTAAGATCAATAAATAGATGAAGACACCTAAATTTGGCCTCTGTCTCAGTAAGTCAGGTGTCTGATTTCCCATTAGACTTGGTGCATACCTAAGCAAATTGTGCAGCGAAGTCTGCAGAGCTTCTTAGCTGGCCTTCAGGAATTATCTGCTTCAGGAGGAGCTCTTGGCCTTCCTTTATGGAACGCAGCTCTTGGCCTTACTGAGGGCTTGATTCGGTTGCCTAAATATAGGCTTCTAATATCATTTCAGATGCCCCAGGAATCCCATCTTCCTTCTAGTTGTCAGCCCAGAAAAGCAGCTGTATGGCCTCTGCAGGTGTCCCACCTTCTCTAAGCTCTTTCAGATGGAAATAGACACTTACAGATGACTTGTACACTTGTACACTTACTCAACTACTTCTCTGATCTTTCCCTAGGGAGAAATTGAATTGGGCAAGGTCAAGTCAGCTAATCCAGGATCCTGCAAATAAGCCTCTGTTAGCTGTGGACAGAGTGTAGGAGACCTAGTTAGCCAAGGAAGCTAGGAGGGACTATGGTGATTTTTTGTTCCAGCAATGAGTTCGATGCAAAGTGCACTGAAGCCAGTAAGATTTGCACTGTCTAAAGAAATTAAGCAATGAGGGGCTCTCTCCTTTCTCTGTAATTAGGCATGGTTCAACCATAAAAATATGATACTTTTTATTTTATTAGTGCAAACAATTTGAAGAAGATAAAAACAACCTTTTCTACTCTGCAAGTTCTCACCCTTAGGACTTTAGAAGTTTCCATTTCACTTGACTGATAGCAATGGTGATACTGTGTCAAAAATGGTCTCTGCTGCACTGTATAGTCCCACTGGTGGAGAGCTGACTTCTGTCATCAACAATATTTGGTGCATCCAAGCTGGGATGACAAAATGCTCACTGTTCCTCGAAACACCAGCCCAGGTAGCTGCCGATGCCATCCCAAGGTATGGTGTGGGATCAAGTCACGGGGCTGCTCCATACTGAATTCATTTGAATTAAACCATCTGGAAGTCGTCCCAGGAGAAAAATGCCTGGGAGCAAAACAGGTAAGCAAGAGCTTCCATTTTCTCTGGGTAGCCTTTGATAAAAATGCTGGCTGAGCTGGAGGTGAGCCACACATCTTCATCTCAAGAAGGCAAGCTTTTCCAAATTTGCTGGCACATGCAAGTAAGCCTATGGCTGCCTGGGAACCTAAGGCACCTTTTAGGGATCATCTTAGCTCAGACACCAAAACGCTGGCTGGACAAGAGGGCAGGAGCAGGAGCATATGGAGAAGCACTGGCCTAGGTGCGCTTCTGGGCCAAGGTTCCTGGGTTACTACAGGGTAGAGCTTCCATCTCTGATGACAAATTTGCCAGTCAAACCTGGCTCTTATCTCATTTTCAGCTACACCTTCACAGACTGGAGTCATGCCTGTGAGAAAGTTGTCTCCTCACTGCCTTCCACACCAGCCATGTCTGCCAGTGGTGTTTGGCCTCAAATGGCACCATCCATTTCCAATGTCCAGTGGGGCTGTGAGTGATTTTGTCTTTGCTGTCTTTACATAGTGACAGTGATTTGATGATTATTCAGGATACCTGTGAGCAGAGCTACTGAGATGATCCAGGATCTCTTGGACAGCAAAGGGGAGTATGTTGGCCACATGTGCCCTTTCAGGAAGGTGAGGACCATCTGGCTGAGGAGGAACCATGTGGAAAAGCACCCAGGAACCTTGGTGGATGCTGAAATGAACCCAAGTGAGCTGTGTGGCCTGGCAGCAAAGGTGGCTAACAGCAGTCTGGGCTGTTTTGAGGGAAGTGATTATTCCCCTCTACTTTGCACTCATTAGACTGCATGTAGATGCTGTGCCCACTTTGGGCCCCGTGGGTACAAGAAGACATTGATAAACTAGAGCAAGGTCAGCCACAGGCCACCAAGATGCTCAGGTCTGGAGTGCTTTCATTTGCTAGAGGAGTTGGTTCAGCATGGGGAAGAGGAGACTTTGGGTGGACCTAATAACAGTCTGCCAGTACCTACAAGGAGGTTGCTGAGATGACAGGCCCAAGCCTTTCACAATGGTGCGTGGCAAGAGGGCAAGAGACAACAGACATAAGCTGAAACAAGAAAGGGTCATATCGGATATAAGGAGAAAGTTTGTCCGCAAGAAGACAGTCAAGCAATGGGAGAGGTTGCCTAGTGAGGGTGTGCAATCTCCATCTCCAGAGATTTTTCAAGACCCAACTGGATAAAGCCCTGAGCAACCTGGTCTGCAGTCATAGCTGACCCCATTATGAGTAGAGGGTTTGGACCAGAGGCCTCCTGAGGTCCCTTACATTATCCTATCATCCTTGTAGTAATATTGTCAGTCATTCCACTAACACTAGGAAAGAACGAACATGAACAAATTTTGGCTGCTGTATTTTTTTCAGGTGCACCTCAGAGGTCTTGGAAATATGCTTATGCCCCCGCCTTCAAAAGAAACTTTTTCCTTTGCTTTCTCCTGGCAGGGATGCAAAGATAAATAAAGTCACATCTCTTTAGGGAAAACCATCTCCTTTACATTGTGATGCCTTTTAAAGCCCTATGTCCTTTTCAACAAAATAATCATTCACAGCACAGATCTGGGATGATTCAGATGTAGCTTTTTGATCAGCAGAAAAAGTCTCAGATACGCCAGGAAAATGGTTGTGGACACGGTGGACTGACAACCTGTGTGTGTGTGTGTGTGTGTGTGTTCATGTACCAGTGTATGTACATGTATGTACATGTCCAATTGTGTGTGTGTCTGTGTGTGAAGAAAACTGGTCAAGTTACTTTTGATTTGTAGTGTATTATGTAGGAAGAAAACAAGGCTTCTTGTGTTCAGTGGATCATTATGGAAATGAACATCCATGAACACTTAAGTACTTGAAACAGAACTCATAAAAGCTCTTCCAGGAAAATGTTTGCAGCGCTGAGTGTTGGAGATAATGCATGTGCCAACTGGCATCTGAAAGCAAGTGTCAGCTCACTTTAGATCTGGACTAATTGCTTCCTTCTGACACTATTTAAATCGTTTCACCCTCCTCCTTTGGAATAAATCCCCAGTCCCAGCTTGCAGTGGTGAAAACACATTGCCTCATCCTGACTATTCCCTGTGGGAGTCAGCAATGCTGCACTGCAGTTCCGTGGACGTAGGCATGTCAGTTTAGGGTTTGGGTTTGAGTGCCATCACACAGCACATACAGGACAACCACGCGATCAGGCCCAGTCAGCATGGGTTTATGAAAGGCAGGTCCTGCTTGACTAACTTCCTTCTATGATAAGGTGACCTGCTCAGTGGATGGCAGAAAGGCTGTGGATGTTGTCTACCTGGACTTTAGCAAAGCCTTTGCAATGTTTCCCACAACATTCTCCTGGAAAAACTGGCTGCTCATGACTTGGATAGGCTTATGCTTCGCTGGATAAAAAACTGGCTGGATGTCCAGTCCCAAAGAGTTGTGGTGACTGGAGTTCAGTCCAGTTGGCGGCCCGTCACAAGCTGTGTTCCCCAGAGCTCTGTTTTGGGGCCAGTCTTGTTTAATGTCTTTATCAATGATCTGGATGAGGGGATCGAGCGTACCCTCACTTAAGTTTGCAGGTGACACCAAGTTGTGTAGGAGTGTTGATCTGCTTGAGGGTAGGAAGGCCCTGCAGAGGGATCTGGACAGGCTGAATCCATGGGCTGAGGCCAACTGTATGAGGTTCAACAAGGCCAAGTGCTGGGTCCTGCACTTGGGTCACAACAACCCCAGGCAACGCTACAGGCTTGGGGAAGAGCGGCTGGAAAGCTGCCTGGCAGAAAAGGACCTGGGGGTGCTGGTTGACGGCTGGCTGAACATGAGCCAGCAGTGTGCCCAGGTGGCCAAGAAGGCCAACAGCATCCTGGCTTGTGTCAGGAACAGTGTGGCCAGCAGGAGCAGGGCAGTGATCGTGCCCCTGTGCTGGGCACTGGTGAGGCTGCACCTCGAATGCTGTGTTCAGTTTTGGGCCCCTCACTACAAGAAGGACATCGAGGTGCTGGAGCGTGTCCAGAGAAGGGCAACGAAGCTGGGGAAGGGTCTGGAGAACAAGCCTTATGAGGAGCGGCTGAGGGAGCTGGGGTTGTTCAGCCTAGAGAAAAGGAAGCTGAGGGGAGACCTTATTGCTCTCTGCAGCTCCCTGACAGGAGGGTGCAGTGAGGTGGGTGTTGGTCTCTTCTCCCAAGTAACAAGAGATAGGATGAGAGGAAATGGCCTCAAGTTGCACCAGGGGAGGTATCGATGGGATATTAGGAAAGATTTCTTCACCGAGAGGGTTATCAAGCATTGGAACAGGCTGTCCAGGGAAGTGGTGAAGTCCCCATCCCTGGAGGTATTTAAAAGACGTGTAGATGTGGGGGACATGGTTTAGTGGTGGACTTGGCAGTGCTAGGTTAACGGTTGGACTAGATGATCTTAGAGATCCTGTCCAACCTAAATGATTCTATGATTCTATGATACTCAGGAATCACTATGGAGATTTGTGTCAGATGGCAAATCCATCTTAAATGCATGGTTTCATAGCCTCCTCTGTCATCTTTTGCTTACAGGCAGAGCTCCAACCCCCAGGAGATACCAGTAAACCCCCCCCTGCATCTGACGCATTAAGTATCAGTATAAATCATTCCAGTGGAGCACATGTGGGCAGTGCTGGCCACCAGACCACAGTAGCATAGTTTCAAGGCTAAAATGGCACAAGGAAAGAATACAATGAATATTTGCTATTCTTAACAGTCACCTGGGAAACCTGGTGTTGTGGTTTAACCCTGATTGGCAACCAAGCACCACACAGCCGCTCGCTCTCCCTCCCCCTACCCCAGTGGGATGGGGGAGAGAACCAGGGAGGAAAAAAAAAACAACAACAAAACCCTAAAACCTGTGGGTTGAGATAAAGGCAGTTTAATAGGACAGCAGAGAAAGAGAAAATAACAATAATAACAACAGAATATACGAAACAAGTGATACACAACACAATTGCTCCCCACCCAATGCCCAGCCTGCCCCCAAGCAGCAATCCCTCCTTTCCCTAGCTAACCCCCCCAGTTTCTATACTGAGCTTGACATCAGGTGGTATGGAATAGCCCTGAGGCTAACTGGGATCAGCTGTCCTGCCTGCAGTCCCTCCCAGCTTCTTGTGCACCTGGCAGAGCATGGGAAGCGGAAAAGTGTAAACAACTGACACCAGGACACCTGGCAGCATTTTGTTGGAGGATGAGGAAAAGAGAGAGACACAAGACCTAGAGCACCCATACGCTGGAAGAAGGGAGGATGTGCTTCCAGGGGATAAAGGTCAGTATGGCTTAAGGACCAGAAGGAGAAAAAGGACCCCTACTCCATGGTTAGGTGGAGGTCAAATTTCAGGTGAGGGTCACAAGAATGAACACAGCAAATAGGCAATGTCCACCTAAGAACTCTTCCCCGTGTGGGGAAAAGCTCAAGGGAGTCAAAGGAGAAGGCTATGCCAAGTCTTGCCCTCAGAGTAAGGTCACTTCTTGCTAACTCTCTTCAGTGCAGCATCCTGAGATAAGCAAGTGTGAGAAGGATTTTTGACATCCTTTTAAAGCCTCACACCTGAACAGAAATTCAACTTTGCTGTCCACAACACTGAGCATTTGGCTGTAGTGTGCACAAAGATGGATGTGTTCATGGCGTCTTGAAGGAAAGAGGACTTTGCATGATATGAGCTCTGAGCTAGCTGGAGGGCAGGAATAGACAGCCCTGAACCCATGGTGTGTAGTACATAGCTATGACTTCCAGCAGGGCTCATCAACTTGGCTGCATCTCACACTGTTGGTAATGTGCTATGCAACGCGAGACGGTGATGCATGCGAGCGAATGGGTCTTGGATAGAAAATGTGTTTTGATGCTGGGGCTGAGTCACTCAGGACAGTGTGGAGCAGGAGGCTGGGCAGAGAGGAGTTGCAAAGGCATGTAGCCAGCTTCTGGCCACCCTGGTCTTTGGTCAGCCTCACTGTTTCTACAGTGTTGATACCTACTTCTGCACACAGCCACCACCAGGCTCTCCTTTTAGTCCGTGGCGAGAAACAAAGCACTTTGGGGTTTACAGTCCTCTGAGTTTGCTGTCTAGAAAATGCTATTTCCCTATGTGGAAAGGATATTGTAGGTTCATGAGTGTGAAAGTTTCACATAAATCCTTCAAATTTTCATAGACTAGTTCATTTTATTCCCTTTCTTATTTAATGCTGTAGAGCTGGAAGATAACAAGCATCTCAGGAGAAACTTTTGGAAAAGAAATAGAGCATATCTATAAATTGTGAGCCGATGGCAAAATATGTAGTTAAAACAAAAACATGCATCATCTGGATAGTCCTACTGGATTCTACATTGGTTTCTTAAGTTTCTCCTCTTGCTAATTGGTGTAGTAGAAAGAAGATATTTCTAATTACTGTAATTACCATAGAGCAGTGCTATAGTGACCTTAAGCTATGAGAAGCCAAAGCTTTAAAAAAGAACTCATAAAACTTTAATGAGTTTCCCAGATGCTAACAAGCAAGCCAACTTCCATGAAGGCTCTCTGTGCTCAGCAGTCTCCAAAGGCTGTGAAATGAACCCTCCAACCCTTCTGACACATCTTTCCTCTGTGCTCCCAGGCTGCAAGGGGTCATGTCAAAGGCTGAACCAATTAATTGCACTCTGGATATTGTCATATGTCAAATGAGTGATTCAGTCTTCTGAGGTGGCAAAATGACAAGTTATAAAGCTGCTGGCAAGGTCATAAGAAACAGCACCAGCAGATCCTTTCCTCAGGGTCCAGCAGTATTGTGTTGATTATCGGCATGGTGGCTAATGAGCTGCCCCATCCAGGCTGAGCAGGGAATAGTGGTTAACCTAGGTCATCCCAACCCTGGCCAGCCACATCCAGCCTGAAAGCACATTTAGACAGTAGAAATTCTGAATGACCTTCAGCTGGCTTGCCTGTGATTGAGTATTTGACTCATTTTGACCTTGAGGATGCTCACTGATTGATGACTTACAGCTCAGCAGTTCAGCCAGAGGCTAACTGATCAGCTGCCGTGTTAGCCGGTGCATCTTGATGGATTAACTGATCACCTCTGAGATCTGAAACAGAGATTGCTTTTTCCTAGTACAAGGATGAGGCAAACATCTAGGCCGACTCAGGCGCAGTATGGAACCAATGTCATGCAGGTCACAAGGTCAGCCTAACTGCTTGTTTGTGAGATCTGGTGATTGCCATGGGTTTTTATATCTCCCAGGGATCCCTGCAAGTCTCCTTCTAGCCTGATCTCCTTCCAGCCTGAGGGGGATTGGCCTCAGTTCTGTAAATGTGTGCAGGTATTTCAGATAAGTCATCAAGTCTAGAGCAGCCTTGCTTTAACAAAAGTATTTCATAACCTTTTTTGGGGAAAAAAAAAACACAAACAAGCCCCAAAACAAATACAAATCTAGTCATTCTATGCTTTTTTGCCACAATAACGACACTCAAGTGAAAGCTGGAGTTCATTCTGAATATCTAGTACGGCTTTTATTAGCCTTCAACTTGTTTGCATGTATTTATATGAGCACATGTGGTTTTTCGATCCCTCTGTTTAAGTAAGATGATGTCTTACAGCTAAAGAGCAACTCACAGACCAAGAAACACTCTTGGCAACCAAATCAAGTGCTGGATTGGGAATAAGACCCCTACACACTCTTCCCACTTCTCCTGTAGACTTCTCCTGTCACTCCTAGGAAGTATCTTTCCATATCTGCTTGTATGAGTTTCTCCCTGCATTTGCCCAGCTTGAGCACTTAAACTGGAAGCCCTTCAGGGTACAGACTTCTCTCAGTGGCTGTCCATATAGCATCTAGCAACTAACACACTGTGGGCTCTTTTTCCAATGTGCATTACCAAAATACAAAAAAAAAACCCATAACAATCTGAGAGGTGTACAGTTCAATCCACATCTGAAACCTAGCGTACAATATTGGGTCAATATCGTTCGTCTGATTTAGCACAGACATCAGAGGCGTCAGCTGTATACATTGTGCTAACAACAAGACCCTGTTCGAGGTGGCTGGCTGAGAAACGCACCGCCATCCAAAAATAACGTACATTTTTCCATGCTATTGGCCAAATGTGCATTGGGTCCTAGGCATGCAGACACCTACTGGGATTTTCAAACATTCCTGTATAGGCTGAGTACTTAATTCCCATTGATTCCTGGTGGATTCCTGGTCCATATGAGAGTTAATCAACTTTGTAAAAACCCTTACAGGTACTTGTGTATTTTTCAGTGTATACATGCTTTTTTTGAAAATCTGACAGATCTTCCACAAATATCCCTTGAACTGGATAGGAAGGCTCTCCTGGACCTCTGCAGGCTTTGGCTGGACAGATCTGTGTCCCAGTGAACAAAACCTGGCAGTGCCCAGCTGCTGAGATCAGCCCACTGGTGCCAAGTACCCCACGCACTGCAGAAAGCTCCATGGTTTCATCAAAGCAGAAGAATTAATCACAGACACCAGTTGGTTTCTTTTCCATTTTGATAATTTAAATCTGACCCACTGAGAGCTTTGAAGGCACAGATCAAGCTTTTGAACCCAATATCATGTACCTTGGGAAAAGAGCAAGTGGGAGGAACAGCATTGCTCTTTTTCCTGAAGCCATTTTGGATTTCTTTGATGGTGGTGTATATGAAAACACAAAGAGGAAAAATCTCTGTTATCTTTCCTTTGCTCTTTTTAATTTGGGTGAGTGGGCTTTGTTTTCTTTCTTCAGATTTTGTTGTAGGCAGTGTTTCCATTTTGCAAGGCTAAGTATGTGCAAGTGATACCATCACCAAATCAGTTCAGGTTGCTGAACCAGAACAACATGACATTTTTCCAATAGATAGCAAATTCATGTCTCTTTCCCAAAAGGGAATTTCACAGGAACTGAAGCTATTTGTGAAACTGGGTTAAATGAGGCAATAATTTTGACTGAAGGAAAACAGGTTGTTCAAAATGCTATTACTGATGACTAAGCACCGCATTTTACATTTTAAAAAATTATCTTTTTTATTTTAAAATAGACTAAATTATTTTTTTAAAAAAGGATTCTAAAAATAACTCTTATGTCAAATCACAGGAAGCTCTTTGCCTGGTGCTCCTTCTGTTTTTCCCAATTTCTCCAGCATTTGCAGGTCAGCAGAGGAGGCTGAGATTACTTCTGCAACTGCCTACAGACTCTAGTCCTACCATAAACACCTTCTAAAGATGGGCTTGTAAAAATGGGAGATTCTTACTGGTTCTTCTTTTTTCCATTACACATCACAGATGAAAGCTGCTTAACCACACACTGCCTGTTCCCAACAGGACTCTTCTCCATGGCTTTCCTTATGCAAGACTGGCAGCCTGTGAAGCAAATGTCTATCTGTCACTTCAGTGACCACAGTTCTTATGTTTCTCCTCCAACTTGCCCAGCCAGCATGTAACAAAACACAGACTCATCTCAAGCTCTAAAACCTGCATCAGCTTTGGATATACTGGCATAAAGACGCTTGGCTGGCTTGAATGGCTTCCTACTAAGGACAGTATCTTTTATTAGACCCATTCATGCCACTGAAAAGGTAAATGAGCTTTGGGCACATGAGTCCCTCTTCTTCACATGTAATAAAGCAAAGTTTTATTTGTCTGGCAACTAAATTTCTTTAGAAAAAAATGGAATTTAGCTTTTTTAAGCTAAATTTTAATCTCTCTCCTGCTCTCACCTGCCAGGCAGTAGGTAGCACACTTTCCCTTCAAAACATTCAAGGTATTTTCTCCAGAGTTTTGCCGTCAGTTGTCATCTGAAGAACTGATAGTAGCTTCCCCCATCAGAAAATGAGGAACTTGCTAAAAGCACATCTTCCCCAAACCACATTACACTGGCATTCGTTGAAACTTTGAAAGCAAAAATGACCATCAAAGGCAAGGGAATGTCCAGAGAACTGGAAGAATTGGCTAAATGGATGGTGTCCATTTAGCAGCCGCCCCTTCCATTGAACTGCTCTAAAACACTCTTCATTCCAAAAGCATCACCTACAGACCTCACAACCCTAATTCACTTCAGTGCTTTACCCTACAAGTTATCGCCACGTGTTTTGGTGGCTGCTTTTGCCCGCAGTTTGACTTGAGGTTATGGGTGAGTCCTTGGGAGAAACTTGAATCCATTTTCTCCCCTATGTGTGGTAATAATACTGCCACAAGCTCTGCTAGGAGCCTCTGAATTCCAGCCAATTCAGCAGCCACTCACTTTATCCTCAATTTCTATTTTTCCAGAAACGTTTTACTTATTTGTTGATTCTTGCTTGACATTGTACTCTTCATTTCTCACGTGCCTAGCTCCAGAACAGAGACAGCTAAGTCTTCCTTTGCAAGGATACAGCTCTTGGATGCTTCCTCCAGCTGGTCACAGGAATGTGCCCATCACAAGGGCATGATTTTTTATTGGGAGTGCAAAGAATATGAACCCAACTGGATATGATCCTGCCAGCAGGATGTTCTTCAGGGATGTGAAGAGACTGAGTGCCAGAGAGGGGGATATACAGAGAAACAGGGATTGAGCTGTAGAGGTTTCCAAGGGCCAGTCAATTCACAGGCTGGAGCAATAAGGACCAGCCTGCTGGGCAAGATGATTTAGTGAACAGCCTGCCCAGAGGAGGGGAGAGATGGTCGGTCGGAGGAAAGGCTTGTTGAGACCAGAACAAGGGCTGGATGTAGAAACAGTGTAGATGGCCTGCTACCATCAGTACATGCTGCAAAGACTAAATGGTTTGAAGGCATAGGAGTCTGCATGGAAAATACTCAGTCCTGGGGTTGGAGTAGGAAAGTGATGACCTTGCACTGGTCCTGAGCCCCATCCTTGCATGCAAAGTTCATTGCCTGGCAGAAGTAGCACATGACAACACCACAAGCATCCAATGCTGTAATCAATAAGGTTTCTTGAAGGTTTTGCTTCAGCTTTGCTGATTTGCATTTCCTCATTTTATTAGAGTTACTCACATTGCATGTCTTACACATTCACTGATAAAAATCTGTGACCAGCAATACATCTCCATATTTGTGCTGCTTTCCAGGCTAACCTTCACCTTGCTAACCACAGCTGGCTTGCTCATCCTCATTCTTTTCCCCCACTTGGTGTACACAGGCTTTCAAAGCATTTTTGCTTTGGTCAGCATTGATAAGTATTGGGAAGTTGCTTGCAAAGCAAGAAAGAGAAAAGTTGCATAAAAATGTTTTCTTAAAGTTGCCAACATCATAAATCTTCCTGGAAGCATATAGTTCCTTCTCCTGCTGAACTCATAAAGGCAGAGATGTAAAATGAAACAGACCCAGTCTGGCACCCCCTCCAACTCTCTGTCCGCCTAAGGATTGAAAGGAAAGCCTCAAGCTGCTAGAGACCTAAAACTCATCATGTGACTCCTTCAATAAATCAGCCCTTCCCACACATTCTGAAATGATATTAGCTTCTAGCCACAAGACATTTATGATTCATATGGGACAGGCTCCTTGCGAAATGATTACAAGCAGTCCCATCTGCAGCGTATAACTGAAAGACTGTGCAGTCAAAGTCAATCAAAAAACAAATACATCAGACCTCCTGGTCCCTGTTTCAGCAAGAAAGGATCACATGCTTTTCCCTATCAACTACTCATATGCATCATTTTGAACTGTGTTAATTATTAGTTGTTCCTATCTGAATCAACAACCCAAATAATCAAATTGTCTCCACTCAGTTATTTTACTGTTTACAGACAATTTTATTGGTGTGATGGTGTCAAATATGCTATATATATATCCTGTCTGTGCCCATAGTGAAATGAGAATCTTTTGTTTGCCAAGGCCAGATTAACATCTGTATCCAGAATCATGTTAAAGACTTACCTCAAACTCTGCAGGGATCATGCCGAATGCATGTAGCTGTTACCATACAGAGGGCATTCACTGCATGGGATTCAAAATGGGCTTTCAAAAGGGTGATGGTTTCCCAAGTATCCCTTTTCTGTATGACAGTGCAGCAGGCTTCCTGGCTCACCTGTGTCCCAGCCTAAGCAGACATCTCAAATCTGCTGCAGAAGCAGCGTATCAAGCACCCTGGTTCCTGCTCCTCTCCAAGGGCAGGTCAAGCTCACACCTCTCCACTGGGATTCATCTCGCTGAGAAGGGCACCTAAGCTGAGGTGTCAGTCTGCAGGTGTGTCTGAGGATCTGGTGTCTTCATCCTCATGGTAGGCAGTGAAGGTCTCATCCATGCAGTGAACACAGCCCAGAGAATTGTTTGTCCTGTCCACACGCAGGTGTTTGCCTTTGGGTGATCTCAACAGCTCCCATGGGCTGTATTGACAATATTCCCATTGGCTATGAGAGGAGCCTGGAGGCTGGCTCAGACACCTGTGGGTGACAAAGAGGTATGTCTTGAGCTAAACCTCAGAACTTCGTTAACTGACTGTCTAACCATGCCTGCAAAGTGCCACCTGAGATGGCCTAGGGTGTCTGAGACATCCACATGGGGTGGCAGGGAGAGAACCAAACTAGGAAGGGCCCCAAAGCTGCTAGACACCAGTAGGTGAATCACTTGTGTGGGGATCTTCTGTATCACAAGTACCACATCACATTATCATTTTCTATCAAGCCAAAGAAAACCTCTGTATTTACCTCTCCCGTACCTCCTGCTCTTCATTTGCAGTTGAAATGCTGTGATTATCCTACATTAGTCACCCAGTTTTCTTCTCTTTGTCATTTTCTAAATGAAGACTTTCATTTATTTTGTTCTTTTATCACAGCATTGGACAGAACTAGGAAAAAGAGAGAGAACGCCCATGAGGTTATGTCTCCTTCTGCTGTGATGACTGAATCGGCACAGTGCAGCGAGCAGCGACCAGCACACTTGCAAACTGAGACAGATGCAGGCTTGGTGCTGTAACGAGACAATCTGGCTCGAGCTTCATCTCACAGGCTGGTGGTGTAAGGAGAGGAGACAGCAGCAAAGCGCAGTGACTGCGAGGTAATGAAGGGATGGACAAAGGAGCTCGCTGTTACGTTTTCTGTAGTACAAGTAGGTGTCACACACTGGGGTCTCAGCCCTATGGAGGGATTGCAAGAGTAAGAGAAAATGGCCCTGTCTGGGGTCCACTGTGGTCAAGTTACTTAGAAATGAAAAATAATGTGTATTTCTTTAGAGAGAGCCAGAGGGTGGTGAGGACTTGAGTGTGGGGGGTTTTTAGCTGTTTGCTTTCTATGTCCCCTGCTTTTCTAGGATGATTAAGCTGGGGTGGGGGGGAATAAAAGCTATAAAATGGTTATAACTCATACACAACGCCAAGGAAAACATTCGAAGTAGCAGTGCAGTTTTCCATTGTAAAACCACTGGCTTTGGCTGGACAGCTGAAGGAAGAAAACTGTCAAAAGCAACTCTGAGCCTTTTCTGACTCAGCTTTTGGGATGGGATGTGTCATAACCTCTGGAGAAGACTCATACCTGGTAGGCAAGTTAGAAGGTAGTGTCTCCTGTGCGGATGGAGACAAGAGAAGCCAATGGTCTCATCCCCAGCAGTCCTAGGGCATGTCACCCCTGAGGGTTCAAAGCAGCGTGCGGGTGGGACGTGGCTTCCATCTGCCCAGCCTGGGAAACTGGCAGAGCATAAATCCTCCTTTGGGGAAATCAGCAAGGGCATCACGGATGTTTCTTCTTGGGTGATCCTTTGTACTAGATCCCACCATTCTTACATGGGGAAGGAGTTTGATGTGTCTCACTGCGCAATTTATAACCCCAGATACATACCCCATGATGTCTCCGTTTCCCCTACACATATATATTCCCTGAGGTTCCCATTCCCTGCACTTCACCTGTTACTAGCCTGAAATCCACTCTCCTGCTGCCGTTCTCTCTCAGGAGCCAGCAAGGAATATTTCATTACTAGCATCACTACTGTCCCTCATTCACGGCTCAGAGTGAAGAACAAAGTTAACAGCAGGTCACTGCCACTGGGAAGCAACAATCTTCCCATCAGACCTCTTGTCCTGTTCATTATCTCCCATTCTCTAAATTAAAATTCCAGACCATGCTACAAATATAACACTTTATTTACTTGGATAGAGGCTACACACACATAATACATTTTACATATGAGATCCCCAGGGTTACCAGTGAATAGTTTCCATTTTTCCACTTGTTGCAGAAAACAGATTTTGCAGATTTCCTGCCTCTCCACCTAACTATCTTTTTGGACACTACCAGAATCTTCCGTGTGCTCAGGTAATATATTTCAATGCTTAGCCCCATTAGTGGAAAAATAAACTTGCTTATATCTCAGCTAAGTTGCAGAAACCTCTAGTGTAGCAAGCTTTCTCCCTAAATAGACTGGGGGATTCACCTGAATGCAGATGCTTACAGCCTGGCAGCTGCATTTGTGCTAGTCAGCCCAGCCTCCGTACAGCCTGTGGAGCCTGGGCTGCAGAAGCAAGTGACTAACAGGCTCTCTTGCGTACAAAGCTTGAAGGTCAGGTCTCACCTGAGGACAACGACCTGCCCTTTGTCCATCCCTTCATTGTTTCGCAATTGTTCTGTTTTGCCACTGACACCTCTGCTTACACTGCCAGCCTGTGAGATGATGCTCAAGCCAGCTTGTCTCGTTACAGCGTGGAGCCCACCTCTGCCTCGAAACATTGGCCATGACAGTCTCCATCTGACTCCAGTTTTCAGTGAATTTCTCTGCTTCTTTCATGTGCAGGAAGGTAAACAAAGCAGTGTTTCACATTATGCCTAACATAGGATTTAGCTGCAGTCTTCTTTTATGGGTTTATTAGCTAACTCAAACAGAGCCTGGATCAAGCGTCATTACGGACTCATGTTATTCCAGCACAAATTCGCTGTAAGTAAAGAAAAATTAGTTGGTCACATTAGTGCTCAGCAGAAAATTGAAAGGGAACTATTCAAGGTCTGCTACAAATTAGTAAATGCACAGACAGTGACATTTTAGAGTCAGACACAGGAAAGTTGAAAAAACCTCTTCTGTCTTTTTCACATATGCATATTTTATCTGTAGCTCTTTGGAGAAATCAGTGAGTTTAGCTGACTCTTGGCCATACCATCTTGCTGGAAACTACTTGTCTAATTTCTTAATAATGCAGTCAGGAGCCTTCAGCGAGTCAGATGGAAAAGATCCGGCATCCTCATGTCTCAGTATTATAGATTTTTTTTCCTTCTCTCCTCATCAGGAACATATTATTTTATATATATATATATATATATATATGTATATATTTGTTCCTGGCAGAGGGTGTGTGTTTGTATGCATTGCTCTGGAAGA
>VZTL01062377.1:193753-208542 GCA_013400535.1 Scopus umbretta | reverse complement strand
TATTTGTTCCTGGCAGAGGGTGTGTGTTTGTATGCAGGTAACAGCGGACCATTTTTAAGTAACCTATAAGCACTTCCATATCCTTGAGATTGAAAGCAGCCTGAGCAGAAGGTGGTGAGGCTTGTGGAGGCCATTAGTTCTTGCAGAAGGTTCATCCCAGAGCTTTACACTAGCTCCCAGAAATGTTTGCTGTTCCAGAAAACTTTACTCTTATTATGGGAAGTCCTCCTTTGCCAAAAGTTAACCACTGGATGAGGTCGCAGATGTTTTCCTCCAGTCCTTGTTCTTATCATGTGTGAGAGATCAGAAACAGGGACACTTTGAGGCCCAGCTAAAGATTACTAACCTTCTAAGACCGCTTTTTTCAGACCTTTACCCTGTCAGGCACCACTTTGTGGTCAAACTAGACCAAATCCCAGCAATTTACAATCCAAATGAAGTGGCAATTGACACATCGTTTCCAGTTTCCAGTTACTGCAAATAATGGCATTGTCATGAATAATTATGATCTTGCTGTTATGCTAATTTTGTAGTCTGAATGGATTTAGCTTCAGTTCCCAGGCTGCAGATCCGCCTTTGCTCATGTCTCCTTTGATGGAGAGCCCTGTACTATCAAAAATCTTACCCTTGCAGATTTTTCTTTAGGTCATGATCAGGTCTTCCTTTATCCTCTTCCTCTGACTAAGCAGATTCAACATCCAGGCTGGCATTCCTCTGAGCAGCTGTGCTTCTGTGTTGCACAATGACAGAGTTCACTGAATTTATTATATTGGCTTACTCTCTGTTCCCTCTAATGGTCATGTAGTCCTCTCATGTGTGGACAACCACAGTGTAGGCACCCAGGGCTCTCCTACTGCTGGTCCAGGACAGTACAGGCCGTCTAGCTTGCTTAGCACTCCCATTGCATATGCTGTTCCAAATCCACGTGTCTGATGGTATAGAGCATCTCAAATGTTTAAGCAACCGTATCAAGAATTGGGAGTTAGTTTGAATTAATGTGACGCCCCCCCACCCCTCTCCAATATTATTTGGCCAAACTCTTACAGATTCCTTTAGTCCTTCCTCACCTCTTCCTAAATCTATTTCAGATGCAGCTGGTAGGACTTTACACTGATTTCATTTTCTGCTGCCTCCTCTGTTCATTTTGCATAGGAAGATAGCACTGAGATGCATACCAGGTAACAAATTGCCTGTATTTTTTCTGAAGATTTTCCCCTCTGGCCTGAAGAGCTGATAGAAACTTCATCTAGGTCCAAAGAGTCTTTGGCTCTGTGTAGTCTAATCCAGGTTTCTCCATGATGATCAGTGTAAAATTGTCTGGAGGCCAGGATAAGATAATAATCGTTTAAGGCACTATCAGCAGAGGTACAGGTGGGCCATAACATTCAGAGACAGAGCAGATGATGCTGTAAGCCCCTTCAGATGGAAGAAATGTCCTGCTCCAGACCCTGAAGAGGCATCTCTCCCTTTTCCCCACATCCCCTGCCCTGCCTTCAGAAACGAGGATGAGGGTGGTGTGAAAAAGAGAAGGAAAATACTTTAACTGAGAAACATTTGAAACGTGCATAGAATCTGAGGAGGTTATGTGGACTGTAGTTTTTGAGAGTTTTTCTTTAACAGGCTCTCTTTGCTGCCTTTTGCTCTTACTACATGAAAAACTTACAACTGAGCTGTCACGTTTCAGTTTAATATCAAACAGAAGATCTGGTGTAAGCTGGGTCTTGAACAAGTAACAACTAGGAAATAACTCTTAGGAAAGTAGTTACTGTTTTCAGTTATCAGATCATGAGCTTATTCCACTGTTTTCCTAACCATAGTCTTTAGTAGCAGCAACGCTAACCAGGCCAGGGCAAATTTTATGTTTGGTTTTAAGTTAAAGGCTGACAAGGATCATGCTTTCTGTAGAAAAACAATCTGACCCTCTCTGAGACTGAAGAGTCACAAGGATATAATTTTATTTTGTAATTCTCTGAGCTCTGCAATAAAACCCATGGAAACCCAGCCTAACAGAAACACTTATCTAACACAAAGGTAGCATTGCCTATTTTCTGTTATGGCTCTAGGGAAGCTGTAAGCCTTCACCAGGTTGATGGCCGAATCATCCGTGCTAGCACATAGGGTGGATTTGCATTCCCAACCATTTCAGTAGGGAGAAAGGAAATAATAAGACCCTTTCACTCCCTGTGGCTATAGTGGCTCTATCTAGCAAGACTTCACAGGAAATCTGTCAGTACTTCATAATGCAAATGAACTTGACTAGGACCATCTCAAAGGGAAAAAAAAAGTGGAACAAAACATAGATTTTGCAAAATGTTCATGAACTTATTGGAAAAAGAAATTTAATTTTGATATTAGCCTTCTAAAACTATAATTTTTAATGCATTTTAATTCAGACTTCTGTACTAAGAATGATTTTCAAGAGGAAAAAAATTTGTGCAAAAATGGGCAATGTCAGGAATGTCATAACAAATTATCTTTTGCTATTAATAATTTTATCCCTTGAGAATCTTCAAAACTAATGACTTCCAACAATCAGCTCTTCTTTCAATGACTTGTTACTTTCTAGAGACCAATACTTTGATCAGAAAATTCAAGGTCTCCTTTTCAATCCATGGTTACTGCATGATTTAGCTCTTTCTTAATTTAAGCTTTTGCCAGTAGAATCTGGTTAACATTGAAATAAAACCCTTAATAAATGTATGTTACTCACTCAACCCAAGACACATGGGTATTTGTTATGATCCTTAAGTAGTTGATAGCGGCTATTTCAGGGGAAAACCGGCAGCATAAGCCCATCTTTAGTGCTCTGAAATGTTTTTGTGTGGGAGGCTTCAGGGAACAGGAGTCTGGGAAGCCAGAGGCAGGGATGTAACCACAGTACATTTGTACATGCACACACTAAAATAATTTTCCAGTGTGGCAGGAGCCCACGGCTGTAAGTAAAGAGAGGACAAAAAAATTGTGAGTGCCATACTGGGTTGAACAAAGGTCCATCTGACGCAGGATGATCTGTTTCCAGCTATAGACACCAGTGGATGCTTGAGAGAACTGCTCTTTCTCTACAGGGAGGCATGACACTGCCTCTGAAGTCTCTCAGAGCCATATAGAGGTGAACATGTGGCTCCATCTGTGCTCTTAACCCTGTAAGGGCAATATGTGCACCCATAGCACTCCCCTCGATCCACCTTTCCTGAGCCCATTCCCCTTGTCACCTTCCTTCTTTTTCCATGGACAGCAATAAGGAAGGAGTGGAAGGAGTGGAAGATGGCAACAAGTGCTTTCCTGAGGCTGTACCACATACCTCTGGTCTTGTGGGAACATCTTCCCCATTGCATATCAGGTGCCTTAAATGTTCAGCTCTTACTACTGTTCTGGGATAACAAATGGCTATTAATGCACACTAAAATCAGGGCTGAAATAACATAAAAAGCAGGACCTCTCTAACCTCAAACTCAGTTCAGCTTGTATGTCCTTCTGCCACCAAGTTGGTGGGCTCCTTAAGATTTAATCATTCAACAATCCCACCACAGCTTGGGTTTTCTTGGTGTGGGTATTTTTATTTTTATTTTTATTTTGTAATTTAATTTGTTGGTTGGTTGGCTTTCAGTGGAAAGACCTGTTTTGGGGTATGTGCCTTTATGTAGGTATCCAGGTGGGGAGCAGTGCATCCTTACTTGTATCTCAGCTAAAGCAAAGTCTGCACGCTAAGTTCACCTTTATTAAAGCTCCCTCAAATATTCCTGCGACAATTGCTGCTGTCTCACAAAACACTTTCCTAAAGATTTGGCAGGTGGAAAATACTTTGTGTTTTCTGAGGATGAGTAGCAAGTTTCAAGGTAAATGCACAACAACTAAACAAAGCACAGTGACATCTTCCCACAGCTCAGGAAGGCTGGGAGAAACCTTGAACTAATGCTGTAGATCTTGCAGTCTTCACGCAAAAAGTCTTCGTGCCTCCCAAGGGCCCAGTGCCTCGATTTCCTCTTTCTTTTCAGACCTTAAGGAGAGGAACCACTAAAATCAGAAACTTTAACACAACTTTGTGTTGGTTTAGGATGTGGTCGTGCCCTGTGGACAACAAACTCCAACAGTTACTGCAGGTACAATGAGGACACATATCCCGCAGATATTGGAGGCGAAGGTGCTGGATAGAAGGATTCATCTCAGCTTATGCAGGATGTCCACGATGCAGAAATCTATCTTTGAGCTGCTCACTCAATGCAGTGGAGAGGAATGGGCACTCTGAGGCCATGACTCACCTGTCCTGTTACAGACACCTTCCCTCGGCACAGGGGACTCCATTTACTATACCATCAACTTCTCTGTTTACTCTAAAGAGAGCTTCAGTGACTACAGAGATGAATTCACCCTTTATGCCTCAGCACAGAAATGAGCCATATTCTGAACCTGCTTAAATCCACTTGGATTATTTCATTGGTGTATCACTTAGCTTTTATATTAGTATAATGTAATGATGAATCACGTCTATTGTTTTATATGGAGCTCCTTTTGATCTTGAGTGGCATAAGTGGGAGGAGACAACTACTGATGATATCATTATCCTTCTAGAGGAAAACATCTCCTGAATCAGACTGCAGCTACAAATTTATTTTGCAAAGTTGAACACTGAAATATTTATTTTATGCTACCCACTGTATTACTGAAATTTTACACAGATGAAAGTACACAGAAAAAACTATATTAAAAAAATGTATCCTCAAAGGAAAGAGTAGGGGTAAAACAACCTCTAACTCAAAAAAATAAATAAATCCCAGATAATCAAAAACCTCATTATTTACTGTCTCTTTTTTCATTCCATTTTTACAAAAGCTGACAGCAGGAGTGCTGCTCTTTCCTGTAAATACACAGTTCCCTCTGTCTAATCTTGCCAAAATACAGGTGTCTTCTGCCATAAGAGATACCCCGCAGCATCAGAGACGTTATCCTGGTGGATCGATATGACACGGGATTTGTATGTGGACTTTCAAGGGAGGCAGCCAGAGACCACAAGGAATGCTTTAGGAGGTCTTAAATGGCAGGGCTTGCCTATGTGCTGGTAAGCAAATGAAGCCTTTCCATTTGAACAGTTCTTGGCACCATTCACAATGTGAAATAGATCAGCATGGACTATCATGGGAGCTGGAAGTCCCCACTAGAGGCAAATATCACTCACATATTCTAATCTTCTCTTATACAGTTGTACTCCATTACAATCCCAATGAATCATCCTGTTCTGATTTGTACCAGTGTATACCCACAACGTTACCTGAACACCCATAGGATTATTTCCAGATCATACTGGTGTGAATCACAGAATTTGGTTGTGGAATTAGCTCTAATTTAAATAATATATGGGACTAGAATAAGATCTAGCACAAATAATATTCACTCTGCCCTTTTTCTGTACTTCAACCCCATGCTTCAGTAACACAAAGCAATATTGTACTCTTTTGATGGGCATCCTCTATAGGGTTGGACAGACAAAGAGTCTGCCATAAAAAAAATGTAAATTTTCCTGGTGGCCTGACTAGTTGGCAACCTGTGCGTGCATGTGGATACAGGGAAGCTATTGAGATGGTGGTACTAGCTGCACAAGCGTAAAGCCTGATCGAGGTGTACGAGTCACACAATACCACCCTCATATAATCCTGCTCTGAACATTGCAGCAATACTGTTGAAACTAAACACAAAATGGTCCCACTGCAGAAATTGCTTTCTGCACAATACCTTCTTCTGGACTTGAAGAGACAAAGCATAATGCAAGTGAGCACTGTAGCAGCTCAAGCAGATTTTTTTTTTCTTCCAACAAAGAAGCAACAACATGTAGAGTGAAGCCAAATTAAAGAAGAAAAGTTAATCAGAGCAGGTGACCTTGTATTTCACCTATGATTAGCACAGGTTATTTATTGTTGAATAACACCACTAAAGACTACTTTTTGTTTAAGGTACTATTCTGTCTATAAATAGTGCTCAAGGCTGTTTTAAAAAAATATTAAAAAATGCAGAAATAAAATTTCCCGATAGCTTTTGTCCTGGACAGATTAATCTCAGAGTGACTTGCACTGGAATAGAGGTCATGGAAGAGAAAGTACATTGAGACCTTAGAGGTGTGTCCTACCTCATCCCAGGATACCGAGATCACTGCTGTTTTGATGGAGGGAAGCAATCTCCACGGAGAGATCTGAGCTGACATCCTTTTTAATGAATAGTCCAGATGTTGTTATCAGCTTGAGGTCTCACAGCCTCCTCAGCTACTTGGTAAAATACCCAGATCCAAGAAATCAGAGTGTAGGCTTGGTACCTGGATCCCAGCAGGACTAAGGTGCTTGTATGAATAATGTCTTTGTGAAGGAGTCTTCTGCAACAAGGGCTCACAGCAGATGTTGTCCTGCACACAGAGCAGCGGGGATTACCTGGGAGTGCTCTGAACAGAAATAGGTGCTTGCTCTGAACAGAAATAGGTGCTTGCAGACACATGTGATCTGCTCTGGTTTAGACATCTGCTTTAGGATGAGTTGCAGCCTAGATCCTATCCTATGCATTGTCTCCATCTCCATTTACTGTAAAAGAGGCACGAAGACATCTATATTGCAGATGACTGTGTCTTATCTTAATTCATGTCCCTGGAACTGGGGACCCATTGCCATTTGAAATACCCCAGGGTACTGGGGCTAGCTCCACATGGAGCTAGGAGGTATGACAGATAACATCCAGCTAGGATAACCCAGGTGGGATACCCCAGGGCGTCTCCAATAGCAGAAGATGCTATGTCAGGGCAACTGAATCAAGACTCCTGTGCCTGTGTAGTGTACTGTCTTCTTAGTCCCCTCCACATAGCATTTTTCTTTTTCTGTTAGACCCATAGAGCTGAGATCTCTCAGGATCATGAATTGGCATTGTCCCCAAGCACCTCACCACCTTTAACATGTTTCTCCCAGGAAACAGAGTTGTGCTGTTTTCTAAGTGTTGTAGATGAAGTGGAGACACAGAAGGACTCAGAGCATTTCAGGTACCTGTTTCAATCTGGATGAGGCACCTCAGTGCCTTTTAATATCACAGTCGCTTACTCCAAATCATGCGGGAAGTCTGTGACAAGGAAACAAACTGAAGCCACATCTCCCAGTTCCTAGTCATAGCTACCCCTTCCTTTGATAACTTAGGCAATGGAGAACAGCATTACGGCTCATGGTTTGACTTAGTAGAACAGGAACATCTGCATTAGGATGAATCCCTTCTTAACTGCACAGGTACAGATGAGCAGCACCACAAGCCATGTTGCCTCAAAGTTTCCCTCTTGTAACCTCAGGGAGTCCCTCAGCAGTGCAAATGGCCCAGGCCCAGGCCCAGGCCCACTTCAGATGACCTCCCAACACCAAGGCAAGGGAAGCCCACTCCTCACACATGGTTGTGAGGCTGCCCTCACCATCACGGCATCACGGCAGAGAGGCTGGTCAGCGTGCATGCACCATGCAAGTGCCCTGCATGAGAGGCCAGTCCTAAGAGATATCATGCTAAGCTGGCCCCTGCAGAAATGTGTGCAACAGAGACCCTGCTCAAGACATTGTGCACAGTTGCTGCAATACCCCTTTGAAACCCTTTGGTCCTGGGAGGTGCCAGCAATCCAACCCAGGGTGCTAGAACTACTCTGGCTATGACTGGACCACCCCATCCTAGCCGGAAGAATCCTTCTCCAGCACCAGAGATGATGCATACATCATGAAGACCATGACCATCCCATTCAGAAGAGAACTGCATTCCCTGAGGATGGAGGGCATTTGTTCTGGAAACTGAAATACAAATTCAAACAATGCTGATCTTCTGCAGAGTCACTTTTCCCCACTTACGCCACTGTATTTTTGCCCATGCAATTTAAAACTGTGATTTAGCAACTTAGGAGTGTCTGCTACACTGCAACTACTTCACTTACCAGTCTCTGCTCTCCCACAGAGAAATTGTTTGTCTGTGTGAGAAGGACATAGGAGAGGCGAGGTGACACTAAAGTGCTCATTACCTGGAGAAAACATGGCAGTATTAACTGGGAGCAAACCAGAAAAAANTAAAAAGAAAGAAAAAAAAAAAAAAAAAAAAAAAAAAAAAAAAAAAAAAAAAAAGGAGGGGGGGGGGGAAACAACCAAAAACCACTGAGATAAGACAGTCCTGAAGACAGGACAGACCAGGCAAAGCAGAGGAAAGGATCACAGCTTTCTTACATTCTGGTCACTCACAAATCAGCAGAGCTGTCACCGCTGGCCTCACCTCTCTTTCCCACGAAATGTTTGCCTGGCCAAACACAGGTTTTCACTTGCAGGTCAGGTGGGTTAAGAGTAAGAGCCCAAGGTTACCATCCATCAGTTGAACCTTGCTGCTGGTTCACCACGTTCAACCCTCTAATTGCAGCCAACAGACAGCTATGCTCTGCCTGCTCTGCAACGGCATGTATAGCAGATATAACTGACTGAATCGCTAGCAGCAAGGCTTTTTTTATGATCAAGTGTTGCTTGAATTGTTTAACTGGAAAACCTGCTTCTGTCAGAAGTCAGTCGTTTCTACCATTCTGGCCCCAAGTTACCTTTGGCAATGAAATACTGCACGAGCATCCACAGCATCCAGCTCGTGGCACTTATCTTGGGTAGAAAAGTCTCCTTTAGTTAATTGCCCTATGCTCCTTCTGTGGTCAACACAAGAGTCCAGAGCATGACTCATCTCATCTTAAAAGAGGCATCTGAAAGAGATTTTTAGGCCTCTTTAAGTGTCTGTTTCTGTTGGCAATAAAGGGAGCGGAGGGGGACTGGTCCAGCTTGAGACATCTAGCTGAGGTTGTCAGATAAAACATGCCTGGTCTGGCTTTTTGATGTGGTTGTGCATGAGACCTGCTCCACACACAGTTGAGGATCCAAGACACTTATTGAGAGCAAATCTGTGATAACAGCAGCAACCACCACCACAACATGGTCTAATCTAAAACTGCATAGCTGTAACGCATGAGTAGCACGTGCCAGAAAACTGTAAGTAGCAGTAATTTGCTTGTATTGAAATGCTTTGCTGGCCTCAGGCTACAGTAAAAGGGCAACAATAGTCTTGGAGGCTTCTTTTTGTCAAGATCTTGTTAAATATTTTCAGTTCAACGGGGCTTCAATACAGCCAGGAAACTGGTCCTGAAAACCCATTTTTCCTGGAGCATCAGCAAACTGTGGTCTAAAGAAAGAGAGTATGAGTTCTCAGGAAAAATCCCAACCTCTTTACGTGTGACAGTATGTGCAATTTAAAATCCATTATCCAGTAATATATAAGCTGTCCTTCTTCCACCACTTTTTCCAATGAAAAGTGTGTATCAAAGGCTGGCAGCTGTCATAATGCTATGATCCATGTTCAAATTGCCATTCTGAATTTAATATGAAATTGTTAGCTGAGACAAAGTGAAAGAAATTCCCTAACTCCAATGTTTAACAACCTTTCTGTCTGCTAGCCATCTACAGACAGAGGAACAGGGGAACAGTCACGCTGGAGTCTATTCTTGGATCTACGTTCCTGTGCCTGAGACAGACACTGGCCTAATCTTTGTGTTTCAGAGAGAAAAGTAAACCCGCAATGTAAAGTCCCCCCACCCCCATCCTCTGAGACTGTTCCCTGGCTCACTTTTTAAAAATAAGAAAGAAACAGCTTTGACAATTCTGTTCAGTGCAACTGAAGGAGCTATTTCTCCAGTAGCTGATGAAGCCAGAGCCAACACATCTGAAATAAGCTGTTTGCCACCAACATCCAGTGCAGAGAGATCTACAGAGTAGTGGTAGCATTGCACCTTCTGACACCAGTAGCAGTGCAACATCTGATGTTTGCATTTTCCATGACATTTTCTCTGTGGAGGAGGAAACAGGAGTCCGGAATTAGCGTTGTGGAAGTACTGCCTAAATGTCACTTGATGCGCTCACGTGCACACCAGTCCTGAGATCAAATAGCCCTACAGTTTGCAGGGCAAGCCCCTGGTAATCCCAGCAGAAACATTTTGGTTTCAACAAGTGACTCTAACCAGAGCTTGACAAAATCAGCAAACTCACTCCCTACTCACAGTGGTCCACCACTGCCCAAGCTGTGAGTGCATTTTTGGAGTAAAGGAATATCTGAGAAGCTTGCAACAAGCTCCAACACAGCCCAGAAAAACATGCTTGTTCTAACACCTTATTCTGATGTATAAAAATACGTCGTGTAACTAACTATTCATTATCTTTCCATGTGAATGGGAACAGTACAGGAAACAGAGACTGTGCAAGGAGCTTATGGAGGAGTTGTGCTGTCGTTTAGTCCTTTGAACAGCCTCAGCTGGGACATCAGCTAGCCTGACTGTGAAGTCACAGCAAGAACATGGATGTTCCCCAAAACTGAAAAGGAAAGATGGGTCAAAATTCCCCTTGCAGGAATAATATTCACACATATATACACTCAGCTTCCTCAGTGATGTCCAGGAGCCAATCCCAAGAAAAGCACAGAGAAATCAGGGAAATGAGGAAGTCACCCATTAAGGCTAAGGCCTGAGGTTTTCTTGATGCTTGGTAACTGAGAGACAACAGGAGTTTAAGAGGGAAAGGCTTACTGGCTACTCTCTGGTTTATACAGCCGACAAATTGACACATCACCCATTTAGCTGTCTGGAGCAAGTACTAAAACATCAGCATGGAACATAAATTAGTCTGGTGAGTCTCTAAAAGGAATCAAGGTTAAAGGACAAAAATGAATGCATTAGACTGCTAACCACCAAGTGAAAACTGCAAAATGCTAAACACAAATTACAGATACGTACAGAAACCAGCCATTCCTCTGCACTCCTCTGTCCCGTCAGAAATGCCTCAGTGACAATAGGACATTCTCTATAAACATCCCTTTCCCAAGCTTGACTTGTCACACTCTCGACTCCTTGCCATCCAGGAGCTGTTTGTTACCCCCATGAAGACCCCAGAGCAAAGCAGGGCAATGATGGAGTCCACGGTCAGCCTGGTTTCATCCCAGAACGCTACGGCTTTGTCTTCCTAATCCTCCACTTATATCTTCCAGGAGACAGCAGCCTGCTATGAGAAGCTAGGAAATGCAAAGCTGAGAAAAGATCCATCCCACCTAGGGTAGGTTCACACCATGAAAGCTTTGAGAAGTCACTCCCGTTCTACCACTGAATTTGAAATCCTTGCAGGATTTGAAGAATTTAACATACTGCAGGATCTGTGCTGAAGAGGCCATCAGCTGCATTGGACTGGTGGGGATTGGAGTCTTCTGTTCTCTCCCCATGTGCTTGCAGACATGGAAGCTGAAGTTCTGCAAACTAGTTCAAGCGGGCGTTGGTCTTCCTGTTCCTGACCCATTCCACATCTCCCATTTTAGCCTGTCCAAAAAGACAGCTGCAGGGCCTCCTTAAGGATAATCCTAGTCGACATCTCCTCAAAATACCTTGAAAAGCTCTTGAAGGGACCCAAGGTCCAGATCACTAAGAAAGCACCAAAGAGAAATTCCACAGCTGCAGAGACTGTCCTCCTCTCTGCAGACCAAATAGCTCCATGAACCATCTGCTGCCCTCCTGAGGGAATATTGTTATCCATGCACCACTGTTGAGAAATTTAGTGTGCTGTTTAGAAACTGCTACTGCTGGTTATGGGGAGGGACAGCCTGTCTCTCCTGTAGCTCAATGTGCTATCCCTGATCTACCTCGAGCATGTTTGCAACATCTCTTCTGACTGCCCCTGCTCCAGGACCCCTGAACCCTGACATCTCCCACTGCATTTGCAAACCCTTCTCTTAACCAAAGAACCTCTGCAGGTCAAGCTGGCTCCAGTTTTTCCCCTTTCCAATGAACTATTTCCTTCTGCACGTCCTCCAAGGCCTCCTGAGGAGCTCTCCAAGGAGTTTGCAATGTCAAAACACACTTGTAAATCAGTTATCTGCAGCTTTCCCAAGAATGAGCACACAGGCGCCGCCGTGTCCCTCTGAGTAATTTCCCACCATTCTGTTTGCGAGACACGAAGCCGCTTAGTGGATTCTCAGCCCCCAAAAATTCCTTCAATTCTTTCTCACTGCATTACAGAATGCACAAGTAGGTGTTTGCAAACAAGCCCAGCCAAACACTAAGCCCCATGCTCCCCCCATCCTGACTCAAAGCAGGCATCAACAGGGAATTTGACAAGCTGTGCAACATATTATCTCATCCCTGCAGTAGCTTTCACCCACATCTTGTCCGATCAGAAGCCAGTTTCCCCACTAAAAATGTCAAACAATCTCAGAAAGTGATGCTCAAAAATATCTCAGTGCTTTACAGAATCTTATAACTCATAACTCTTTTCAGCAAGTTTTTTTAGATTGTTTCAGCATATTGACAGTTCAGCTTGCCTTCCTTATAAAACTAAACGATCAGTTGCGTAGTCAGCAGCGATGAAGCAACATTTCTAAACTTGTCTCTCCAGTCTCCAGGGCCTGATGGCTGTTGGTAGCAAAGTGATACCTCACACCTACACAGCTGAAATCAACTAATAATCTCCTGCTGGGCTATTGCTTTCTCACCCATTGCACTGTTCCAGCAGCAGTATTACTGAGTAACTCCTCACCAAAATAAATACTGCTGAGAATTATATCTGTCCTTCCCTGGACTTTTCAGCACAGATTGCCTTGAACAAAGATGTGGCATCAGAAGAGGAAGGGAGGCTGACAAGATACCCATATCTGACCTTGTAATTGCAAGGGGTCTTTTGGAATACGCAGGGAAGCCAACTGACACTGGAGAAGACAAGGAGGAACGGGGGACCGTATGTCTCACCTCCATGGTTGCCAGCACATTTGTGACTCATTAGAAAACCTGGTTCTTGTCCAAGATGCTCTCTGTTGTCATATTTCTGAGCAAGACCTAGAGGGTGCATCCTTGCACTGGCAGTCCATGGCTGAGTGTGAGATCTATGCTGACTCCAGAAAGAGCAATAAAATGTCCTTCAGAAGTGCAATCAAAAGAGATTTGCGGCTTGGAGTTGCTCTGATAACAAAGTAACCCACTGAAAAACCAAAATCCCGCAGCGTGGAGATAGTACTCTCAAATATAATTCTCAGAAATCTCAGCAGTGTCTTTGTATTCATCCCTCCATCCTCCAAATATATCTCAAATTTTAGCACAACGCCAGCACAGTGGGATGCCTAATGCAGAACATGTGTCCATCTGTATTTTCATCCTGAAAAAATGTAGACTCAGGCTTGAGATGAGATGTTAGAAAATGGCTGGTCTGTCACCCCAGTCTGTAGTTTCTTCCAAATGCCCAGTTGCTGGGGAAAGGTGAAAATACACTCGCTGTTATGATAAAAGCTGTCCCTGGAATTCCTTTCATGGCGTCTGGAGGAAACTCATGTCATTCAGCTGCACAGGAAAGACTTAAAACTTTCACTGAGATAATCCCACCCCAGAATCTTTATGGTGAGACAGAAGTTGGTGCATCTGCCATGGCTTCACTGGAGAATGCCTCCATCATCAGCTGTGCAGCCTATACCCCAATCGCTTAGGGCTGCAGCTTTGCTTTCCCTCACTTGAGCTCCACAGCTGGATACCAACATCTTCTCTATTGCCCCTCTGCCTCTGGCTGTTCAGGTTCAGCGTCCATGCTTCTGAGCAGCCTCTTAGCATCCTATCTGAATTGCTGGAAATACTAGAGTCTATAAGAAACTCTGAGGATTTTCCCTTTATCAGACCACAAATAAGTGCCTTCCTAAAGTAGACGTGTCTTTTGCTGCTGTAAGACATGCTCTAAGGGATGAATCTGCACAAGGGTAAGTGGTTGTCCCACTCCCTCCTCCCAAAAGCCTGACCTGATTTCCAGAGCACATCTGCTGGATTATGTTGACAAAATTAAGGTGATGGATCCCCTTGTCAGGGAAAGGGTGGTGAATAGCTGCTGGGACCTGCCCTCAGTAGTATTCTGTCCTGTCCCAGCAAGCCTTAGTCGTCTGTGCTAGTCCTGAGTGGACACATCTTCATTCAAATTCTCCCTACAGGAACAGGGCGCAAGTTCCTTTTGCAGGGAACCAGGAAGGAGGCCCTGTCTTTTATGTTTTGGACATACCCAAAGCAAAGTACGACTTTCTTTTATCTCTGCCCATTCTTACAGCTCCAAACCAAGCCCCATTTGGGGGTTGCAGCCTTAAGGCAGCTCCTGCTGAGAGGGAAGTCAGTTCTTCCCCACTCAGATGAGGTCTTCCCTTGAGCAGTAAGATGCAAACAGTCCTCTTTTCCTTATAAAAGGCATAAAGTACATGGAAAATCTGTTCCCACCTTCACCCCAGGCCAGGCCAAGGCACAAGCTCGATTTCCAGGTCTCCTTCACAGACCACATTCCTTCAGCAGGGGATCATAAACTCTGCCTGCACAAGTGGGCCAACACTCATCAAGTCATAAACCAAATAAAACTCCTCCCTCTGCTGCTCCCATCTGCCTCTGCTTTTTCTTCCCCTGTATCCTTTACATTACACAAACCTGTGCCAGCAACAGGTTGAGAGCTGGTTCTTGGGACCAATGCACAAAGCCTAAGCAAAATCCATGAGGTGAAGCTAAGCATCTGTGCATCCCATCCTTTTTTTTACCCCCAGTGCAAAGCCAGGAACCGTAGGTCCTCTTTAGCCTGTGAGGATATGAAAGAAAAAATATCCCTGGCTAAAAAACCTTTTAAACACCTGCTGAGCTACGAAGAGTGTGTAAGTCGCATTGCCTGGACTGTAACCTGTGGCTTTGCATGCCCTGTTAGTACAGGTAATAAGGTTCCCACAAAGCCTAGCTTGGC
>VZTL01062377.1:173990-193729 GCA_013400535.1 Scopus umbretta | reverse complement strand
CTTAAGATACTGCAAAGGGGTCCCTGAACTAGGTTGAACCTCTGTTAGGACAGCTGGTGCTTCACAGACAAACATTGTCTAATATTAGCACTGGGAACCACAGAGGGACTGTCATGAATAAAGTTCATAGGCCAGAGAAGAGTTGGAAGTAGAAACAATATCTTTTATTAAACTAACTGGTGCATCTAGAGAAAATAGACAAGCTGTTGGGTACACAGGCTGCTTCTTCCTGAAGCAGATGCCTTCAACTTGCTATTCAACCTTCAGAACTGAGCATGATTTTGAGCAGTCACACAGATTGTAACCAATTGCTAAATCTGGCAGAAAAACAGGGTTTCCTTGTTTTCCCAAGTTCATACGAAATTCAGGATGCTTGCCAGGGACGGGAGTAGCTATGTCGGCGAGTGTGATGTGTTGGAGTGACAAAGAGAAGGCAAGATGTTTCATGTTTATTTTTATCTGGGGTCAATGTTGACTCAGAAGGAAGTCAATAGAAACTTAGGCAAGCAAACAAAAAAATAATCAGGGTTTCTGGTGGACTGGAGTTGCCTGCATAGGTGCTCAGGAAGGCTGGCATGCTCATTGGTCTCGCTAGTCATTTAGAGGTTGCCCTATGCCCTTGTCTCCTTATCTGCAAACCAGCATGGGGCTGGGAAACTCACAGCTTCCAGTGTCCAAGGCTTGAAGTTAAGACCCTAGGGAAGGTTCACTGAAACCTAGATGAAATACTTCAGTCTTGGAGTGAAGACATTTTTAGACTGAACTTTGTTCCACTGGAAAGTCTCCCACAAGCTCTTATCTTGAATGATTCCCTTAAGGGATCCTGCATCAGCTTTGAAACACTGAAGGAGAAAAGACAAAGAAAAAGCTCCCTATGGGGTCTTTAAAGCAAGGTCCATACAGTTCTGCACAAGTTGGAACTGCTTAGACATACTCAGACCAATGATAAAAAAAAAAGCCCACAGCTGGGCAGCTTATCCCAATCTACATGTTTGTAGAGCCCTGAGAAGACCTTGGGTCATTACATTGAGATCCATGCAAAAGGGACACAATCCTTTGCTCTGCAACCTCCGTGTACCCCAGCTCCAGACCCAGAACAGCAGAGCCAGGAAGTAAATCAGCCTGGGAATTGCTGAGTCCATATTGCTCCTGGGACCTGGGCTTATTTATTCAGATCTAGCTGGTCTCTCTCTTTTCTCCCCTGGAGATATAAAGCTGTCAGGGCTACTCTGCCACCTTCCAGACTTCAATAGTTCTCCCCTTCCAGGAGGCCCTAGGGAAAAAGAAATCCATGCTCACCTGATGGTACAAGGCCTGGAGACATCTCCTTGGCAGGCAAGCAAAAGTCCAAGGGTAAAATTTAATCCCTAATGTAATTCTTCAATTAATCACTTCATCTGCAATTAGACTAAAGAAGGCTTATCAGCTATCTGGGTCAGACCTCCCAGTTCCACTTCCATCTACCAGGCTTCATCTTAATCAGATACAGAGAGTGATAAGGGTTGGTCCCCAGTGAAGGGAACTCATTTCTATATGGTAATTAGAGATATATGCATTAAAAATGCCATGGTACTTCCTCTCACAAGCTTATTGCTTCAAATGACTCAATTCCAGTGAACTCAGTACAACCTAATGCGTTCATTAGTTTCCATGATGATTTTTCAGAGCTGTGACTGTGCATGAAGCTCTTCTATCTGTCCATTTCCATTGTATTTATCTCCGATGTGAAAGCATGTTGGAACAACGCACATGGCCACAGCATTGCAGGACTTGAAAGGGCTCCAAATAATGCCACAGATTTATTTATTTCTGTCGCACGGTCAGATAGCGGTGGGATCAGAACTGTGCTGTGCCAAGTATCGCACAGGACAGCAGAACAAGGAGAGCCCTGAGGCAGAGACATCACAAGGCAGCGTCTGATAAGGTGCAATAGGTGGATAAATGGGGTGGAATGGGAAAGTTATAAAGATGCAGCACATGAATATATAAAACTTCTACATGGAAAAAATAATGTTGCAGGAGGTCAGCAATGTAAACACTGCCTCTCAGATCATCACACGATCAGGGATTTGGACCCAGGATCAGCATCTTTTAGGAAAGTTTCTGGTAGACTCCCTGTGGAACTGATCCTTCCACATTTCCAGAATTGCTTTAGGGAACTGGAGAGAATGTCACCCTGTTACACAGGGCAACTTTAAGGCTCCTGTGGAAGGGGGTTTGCCCGGTATCCACCTCTCTCTATTGGGAGGACATGCTCAAAAGGAGAACAGAGCAGGTGAGGAAGGCACCTTGCATAGACTCCTCTCTCTAGGGAGCACAGAGACTGGGGCACTGGAGCTGCTAGGAAGACACCTGGTCCAAACTCTGATACCAAAGGGCAGGCACTTCAGAGGAGAAGGTGGCAGATCCTGTACGCAACTGTAGCACATCTCATCCAAAAGGAGGGATATGATGAAATGTTCATCATTACTCGTTTTATGGATTGGTCAGTGACTGTTTGGCTCTCTAGTTCTTATATACACTGCATATGCATATATATAGTCTATTACATACGTTCAGAACATACAAAGTTATATATTTTATGGGTTTTTTTCTATTATATACACTCAGAACACCTAAATATCAGCACAGTCCAAATGAACTCTAATACCACTACTGGCACTGACAGAGGTGGCAGGCACCTTGCTTGGCAATAGCAGTTTCCAGCTCTGTGCCAAGTCATGTACTTCTCTGAGTCATCTTATATAATATTAATGGCAAACATCTTCCTCTTTGAAATACTTTTCATAGGCTGTCTATGCCGAAAGCAGGGATGAAGATAACAATGTCACTATTTAGGATAAAATTACCTGGGTTTGATGGGAAGAGAAGACATGCCACCTCTGGGATTCACCTCCTGCTGTCACAATTAAATCTACAGGGAAAGGCAATTTTAAGAAAATAACAGACTGAAGTAAATTGCCGAGAGTGTGATAGTAGAGACGGAAATATTTCAATAGAAATATTCTCTGTAAAAATAGCCAACCACATTTGAGTAAATCCCAGTCTGCTCTACCACACCACACACAAATCATGTGAATCTTTGCTGAGAAGCAGCACCAGCTGGAAACGTATCAGAGGAATGAAGTCTGCATAAAACCACCCTGGAGAACTTCAAGTTCTACCTCCCCAAACTCTGCAGCAAGCATGGCTCAGGTCACCTTGCTCTTTCCCACACAACTCCAGGACACCACTTGGAAGCTAGCACAACACAGGACACATCCCCAGTAGGTAGTCTGGACATCCCCAGTAGGTTGCTAGACACGGTCATCCTCTTTGGGAGAGGAAACAAAGAGTTTAGCAATACGTACACATGTCACACCATGCCAGAGGATGTGAGAGCTAGAGATCAGCCTCTAGCCCATTTAATTTTCTAGCCCAGCCTTGGGGATGCTAACCATGCAGTGTTATTGTCCAGCTGCATGTTCACCTCTCCCAAGGGCACAATGCACTCCACATTCACCAGATTAGACTAGATTAGTGTTTTCTCACAAAGGGTAATGTTGGAAGCTATTGAGAAGGTTTGGGGAGTAGATGTAAGGAAATAGTACATCCTGAATTGCTGGTTAGTTAAGTAACTAGAATGTTAAATAGCTAGTGGGACAGCTTTCTCAGCACCTAGAGAAGTGGGCTTTATTCTTTGATAATCCAAATCCTGTGAACACTGCCTTACAAACAGGAACCCTAACCAAGACTAAAGGTTTACCCTAAGTATACGTGAGTGCCACAGAGGACAGCAGCAAATGAAAAGCGATCCCTGTGTATTTCCAGTAATGCTGAATCACAAGAAGTAATTCAGGCATTACATTTTTTTTGCAAATTCCCTGCCATTAGCAGCAGCCCGAATTAGTGCTTGAGAAAGCAAACCTCTGGTTGGGCAGAGCCAGGCCTGGCTGGGCATCAACAGAAACAAAAACAAATCCATCCACACCATACACGTGCACAGACTGCATCAAGAAGGTGATGTTCTTCCCTTTTATCAGAGATGTTGAAGAACTCTGTCTCAGGAAAGAGTTAAGTTAGGAGTTGAGGATTTTTTTTTTTTTCAATTAAGCTGTATCTTTTCGATATAAAGAATTTTAATCATAAAATAATACCTGCAATGTCATAGAACAATAGATGTTTTTTACTAGTCAGGATTTTGCACAATAAGACTTTTTGTTTGGGAAGGAAAGTAATGTTTCTCTGCTATGCAAATCTTAAAAAAAAAAAGTAAAGAAAATATATATTCCATTTAGGCTTCCACTGAGAACGATTACAAAAAAAACCCCTCTTTTTTAATGTAATCATATTACTCAGTTCATTTTAGCTGTTATGAATTTATATTAACAACTGAAGAGAATGGCTCCTTTTCCCCCCCCTTTCTTCCTGTACATTTATACTTTAGTCAAGGTCAAAGCAATTAAGCTTTACTCTTCCCACATGACCAGGTGCATGGAAGCCCAGGAGAGGAGCAGGCTGACAAGACAGAGTGTGATTTCAAAGGCGGGATGCTGAGGAGAGCACAAACAAGAAGCACTCAGGTGCCATTTCTTCAGATGAAATGCCATGCTGGTGGACATTCAGCCCTTGCTTGCTGCAGAAGCGTATATGAAACCTGGTGAATTTTGCCTTTATTGTTTACTCTTGGCGACCGCTATTTTGTTGAGCGCAGCAATGACTGAACTGAAGACCTCCAGCATATGGATCTATAAAACTAGAGCATTTGTAGTACCTTCTCTGGAAGATTTAAGTTCAAGACTGTGACTGTCTGCAGAGTAAGGTAGCAGAGTGGCTGATAACCAACATTGCCTTAGAGGTAGATGCATCTCACCTGAGTGCAGTGGACTAGGTATCCGTGGATCACATTCCTAGCCCACAGAGGCCTAGGATCCACCTCCCTAAACATAGGTTTCAGGTGTTATCTGAGATGACTTAGAGCATCCTGCCTGGCTGCTGATCCAGAAGGTCAAACGGCTCCCAAGGTCAGGTGTCATCTCTGCCAGCCTTATATGAATGTGTCAGAAACCCTAGTAATCTCCAACAGCACCAGATTCCTTCATAAAGGTGAATGAATCAAGCCTTGGACTCCAGGGAGTGATAACAGGCACTTGGGCAACTAACTCATGAATAAACTGCATTTGGCCTTTGAAATTTTGCCATCTCTCCCACAAGCTGTGACATGTGCAGTACAGACAGCTTCAGTTGAGTCAGACACCTCTGGGTCCCACTTGTAGTCATCAGAGAGAAATAGGCTCTTCTAGACCTTGAATCATCTAGCCTCATTTCAGATGAGAGAGATCTTCAAAATATCTAATCCAGGCAATATAGGCTTATGAGTGATGGTCTGTAGCTATATGAGAATTGCGTATTCCTTTCCCAGCTATCGTGAATAATTTAGGCAAACCCTTCCAAGATTTCTCTTCCCAAGAGAAGGGTTAGTTTGTGCGTGTATCCAGGACTCAGTATTGCTTGGCTAAGAAGACCTGTAAGCCACGAGCCAGGGTTTTATCCAACCCATACTGCTGCTGCATTGAGCAGGTGCCTCAGAAGTAAGCTGAATGCCAGCACCGAGCCAAGGTAATGAAAAGGGGGATTCAACAGGATGCTTTAGAACATACCTTGAGCTCCCTACCATAAAGTGGAGGTACAAAGGAAAGAGAACACATCAGCCAGGACTGAAGCTCCATTCCTAGCTCTTGCTGGCCTTCAGCATTATATTGGTGGGTCCTTCTCTTCTCTGTTGATTTGCTTCCCTCCCTTCCGAGGTGAGCTGTGCTTCCTGGGAGGAGAGTGATTGTCTCACTGAGGTCTGCACCCCTTACTGTGGTGCTCCCAGCTGGAACCTATAAATGTTGTAACATTACAAATAATAAAAACATGCTAGAAAGGCACAGAAGTCTAACACATCATCTGAGCACACAGACTCCTCAAAGGATAATGCAAAAACCCTCCCCAAGTAATTCCACCCCTTGTCCTCAACTCTATCACTTCTTAACATTTCCATTTTCCATCAAAATCTTCTATTTGCGTAAAACCACAGCTCTCACATCTGGGTTAATTCTCTAGCAGTGGATCTCATTTGTATGTAAAGATATATCAAATGATGTACCACTGTTTTTAAAGAAGCATACTCTGTCTTCATCCTAACAATTTTTTCCTCCTACTGTCAGGCAGCTATTATTGTAACAGTTGTTTAATGTAAGAATAAGAAGTACTGATAAATGGAAGAAAACCTGTGAAATGGCACCCTGCCAAAAACAAAAATTGGAAGCTTTTCCTTCCTCCCAAACCACTGCAAACCCAATAGTTTCTCATATACTGCCAAGCCACTACTCTAAAGGGTTTGGTGGAACACTGTTGCTGGCTTCCCCTGGTGTAGGAGAGCAGCTGGCCAGCACAGGAGTCAGGCACCAAAAAGAAGTTGTCATCAAACTCTGGACATCTGTGGTATGTGTCTGAGCATTGAGTGACTTGTCTAGTCTCCTCTTTGCAGTACCATGGAGATAAGTGGGCATTTGTAAAGCACATGTCCTTTTTTTGAAGTCTGCCTTCAGGTGAAATGAATTGTGCCCTAGAAATGTTTGAGGGGAGTTGCTATAAGGGGATTCACATGTGTGCTCTGTAAATGTTTCATTCCCAGCCTGACATCTAATTTAAGCACCTATCTTAAGCATCTCCATCCTCGGAAAACAGATGTTGGCCCAGATCCATCCCTTAAAATGTGAATGAACTTTTAAGGCAATATCTGAGAATTTTCTCTGAAAGCAGCGGGTTAATGTTTTGCCATCCTCCTATGTGAGTGTTATCTTAACTTTCCCTTTAAGCAGCTAGTTTTAAAATTATACTCACGACGCCTTTTTTTCTGAATCAGAGAAAATTGTTTCCCAAATGAAATAGATCCCTAACAAATCACCACATTAACTAATATCTTCTAATATTAATTATAAATTGGGCTGTTTGCTGAGGAGGGCAGCACATATGGTTTTAACTGGAGACTCTTACAACCTGCATACAACAGTAAATATCCCCATAATACAGATGTATTCACTCTTTCAATCCTTTCTGGTTTTTGTGGGCTGGAATGATTGACCTTTCTGCAAACATCACTGCCAGGACAGACACAACCTGGCAACCGACTGAAGTTGTCAATTGGCTCCTGTTGTGTTCACTGTCTGGGTTATCTTGCAGACAAAACCTACCAAAGTCTACAGTTTTCTCTTTTATCATAATGTCAAGATCCCATAAGGTTTTTGTGAAAGCAAAGGTCTGCCTTCCATGCTTTCCCGCTCCTGCATTATGTGGTATAACTACTTCATGTTTGGGAAGTCAGCTTCTCCTTTGGAGATTTTTGAACTTTGGTAGTGGTAAACATCTAGTAGATGGTGTACCTGCTATCACAGGCCACACATCTTGGCTGATGTCAAGGCCATGATTCTTCAGCTGCTCTTGCCAGAGGACAGTTGGGATGTGGAAGTTTTCAGGTATTTCTATGGAAATCATACTGTGATTTCCTGATGCGAATTATAAATGCACCTGTTAAATTTGCAGATTGAACTGTTAAATTTGAGCATCACTCTTAGGCATTCAAAGGGGACAATTCTGAAGCAGGATTTTGTTAAGTCCTTACATGAAATCTTGATGCTGAGCCTGTGCAGTCCAATGGATGGTTAGGAACAAAGGAGAGCTAATAATGTGTGTTTGATTGTTCGGGGAGAGGGGTTGAAGGTTATCTCTTTCTGTGGTTTATGCAATTGCCATGGGTGATTGCAAGGCAGACAGGATGACTGTAATTTCTTGAATGGATGGGTGTAAAACTTGATAAAAAGCTGATTGATTACAGGCACTTCTCAGCTAATGACTGTCAATTAATTCTAATCTCCAATGAGTGGCAAAGAAAATAATGGATTCCTGCTGGCTACACTGTGCTGTCTGCATAGATCAAAGGACTTCCCTCTCTGCATTGTTGAATAAAGCAGAGTGAAGACTGTCAGAGCATAATTCAGGGACAAGGCTGCTGAATCTAGGGCATCCTGTTTGTGTTTACTGTGAGAATCTTTGTGCATACATGATCCCATTGCTTGCTCACCCTCTGGCAATTAGGACCCAACACTTCAGTCTTCCCAAATCACTGGTTACTATGCAAAAAATATCTTGATGGTACCTTCTTCCTTGCAGCATGTAACATTAGCTATGACATTGTCATCTCCTGGGATGGTGGACTTCAGATTTGCCCTTGGCCAAAGCTACTAGTTTTCTTAGTAAGTCTCAGACTCCTGTCAGACACTCACAGGACAACCACTTCCAAATACCAAATACCAAGTGCTTCCAGGGGAATGGCTCTGTCACAACAGAAGAGGTCTCTACTAGGCTGAGGAACAGGTATTCTGCTGTTTCATGGCCCCTCTGCATCCCCTTTGAAACACAGGCAAAGCTTCAAATAAGCTATAGTATCTGCCCTTGGGGCAGGCAATGGCAGGACCCTTCTGAGAAGGGGACCACAGCACCATTACCTACTCGGCATCAGTCATGAAGGGTTGACACTGCTGGGATGCCTCAGAGACAGCTCCAGAGGCTCCCAGCAGACCCTAAAGCTGGACACTGGCAGAAGAGCCAAAAATCCAATCTCCAATACCCAGTGCAAGGGCAAAAAATGAGTCCAGGAGCTGCCCTCCTCAGTTGGAGTTACTGTGGGCAAAGCTTTCACAAAAGGACCTTTGTCCTCACACAGTCCGGGCTTTATGAAGGGAGGAGACACACGTATGGCATGTTTTCCCTAAAAAGTGCACGTCTCTGCAGAAATGATGTCACTAGCACCGAGAAAGTTCCTTGGAGGTTTCCGAGGGAACCTCTGGAGATTTGCTGGCTATGAGCTCAGGGAGCCTATAAACAATAATGTCTGCACCGCCAGCTCGGACTGCCCAGGCTTGACTCACCAGGGCAGAGCACCCTGCAGCATCACCCTGCTGGTGGCTCTGGGTGGGCCAGCTGTGCCACCTGCCCAGCTGTGCCACCTTTTCAGGAGCCAGCTTGCTCCAGGACTGGTTATCATCTGTCTTACCAGCTTCTGAGGAAAAAACAATGTGCTATTCCCAACTGGGATCGGAGGAAATGTCAGTGGATGTGCTGTCTAGCACTAATTTGGAAGTAACTGTTCCTAACAAGGAATGTTATGTTGAGCATGTCAGCTGTGTTCATCACCTTTTTGGATCATGAACCCACAAAGTTCAACAAGCAGCCTTTTCTCATACCAACTGGCTGGCACATGTCATCTGAAATGCGAATGGCAGTGCTGAATAGGGATCTCTTTCTGAGGGCACCTTAGGTATATAAGGGAGACCAGACGGAGTGAAATAACTCAGAAAAGCTGAGATGTCACATACTTGGGAGCTTCTTAATTTAATTTTTTTACCACCATGGAGATGCATTTTTCAAGGCCCTTTGCTACTAAGGTCTCCTTGTTGATCACAGATTCTCCCAGCAGACAGTGAAAAGAATAGGGAAAAGCTTTACATTTCTTGGTCATCACCAAACACAGATAACCAGAATAGCTCCTCTAAAAAGATTAGCACTGCACACCCCTCCCTGTATTTTCAGCCTACTAATTATCATCATTTTTCTCCCTGTCAGCTTATAAAAACATTCATTACCATGGGACATGGCTTTTGTTGAACGGTGTTAGTACCTGAATGCCGTCCAAGACAATGCAGGAAAAGTAGAGTTGGCAAGATCATGCTCTCCTCCCACACTCCTGCAATTACTGTGGGTCAAATAAAGAAACAGGAGGCTGTTGTTGCAAACATGGTTAAATGTGACTTGCAAATGCAGAAACAGAGACGTGTGGGGCTTCTGTGCAAAATGTCAATAGACAAAGGCTGGAACAGCTGGAGGGAGGAAAATTCAGTCAAAAGTAAATATCTGGCAAGTAGCTGTCTCCATCTGAGTTAGCCACCTTCAGACCTTCTAAAGTCAGCTGAGATCTAGTCAATTTGGTCAGGGGGTCCTCAGGCATAGTTCAGACGTGAGCCAAAATAGGCCAGATGAATCATGATAAGTGACTACTTTCTCCTTTGACGACAAAGGAGTCTACAGTGATTAACTCAGCTGTACGCTTTTTTAGGGTGGACAGTTGCTTCCTATATATTGACTTTATTTTACTAGTGTCTTGATTTTTCTCACTATCTTGACCACTTGATTGCTCTGTGCAGTGTGAATCAACACTGATGTTCCTGAGAATCTCAGTTATCCTGCTTCACTCACTGCTACACTGCTTGAAATCACATTATTATGGGGAATCTCAAGTTTCTCTGAAAGAAAAAAAATCATGGAAACCCTTTCCTTTTAATATTTTTTAACAGGTTTTATGATTTTAGGAAGAGGTTTTACTTAAGCTTTTAAGCCTTGGCATGTTCAACCAGCATCTCTAAGGAACAGCTGACATGAGACCAAGTCTGGCTGATTTCACAGGACCTGTTATCTTTGCTTTGGGGAAAAAAAATTCTCCATCTACTGATAAAAATATAGTGAGAAATTCTAAATCCTGACAAATATCTTCATTCCTGATTGACGCTTTTTCTCAAAAGGAGGACAAAGTCTACAAAGTTACCAAAAGAACCAGCTTGTCAGACTCTTGCCAGAAGCAATATCCTCACTTGGGTCATCCCGTGATCCCCCAGGAAAATGCTCTATTCTGTACCTCAATCAGTGAGCAGAGGCCTTCTGAGTGCTTCCATATGTGACAATTATGTTGTAATTGCATGTAATTTTTGTCCACTGTAAGGACTCAAAGGATATGCACAACACAGGTGAAAATAACTGGGTGTGAGGACTTTTGGAGCACACAGAAGTCCTATATATGCACATGAGATCAACACATACACTTTTACTCATATCAAAGAGGATTGAAATTAGGTGTCTAAATGTAGGGTTTGCCTTTTGCACAGCCTTGAGGTATTCAAGATACCCACACAGGGAAGAGGGAGATGAGACAGAGCCTTTGGAGACTTATGCTTCCCTGGAGCAAAAGTTGGAACCCGCTGGGGCAGAGCATCTCAAAAGACATTAGATATTTCTGTTTAATCCACAGAGCTGATGCCACTCTATCTTTCTACATCAGCCTCACAGACAACAAGACCCTTTGCAGACCAAGGCTAGAACTTCATCTCAACTCTCTTTGGTGGTCTAGGCGCCTAATCTAAGCCAGATGTCCAGGGTCCCTGTATAGTCAATGGAGAGGAAAAGGACACTCTAGAGGACACCTCAGCCCACTTATCTTCAGCACAATCTTGGGGTGGCGTAAGCCTTTATATCTTTTATTGACAACAGAAGAACCCTAATGACTACTTAGAGCAAGACTGTCGCTAAAGTCTGAAGTTAGCTCAGGTGATCTGTATCCCAATGTCATGCTCAGCATGAGCAAAGTTATCAGGATATGCTCTGTAGCAAGGTGCAGAAGACCTGGAAGAACAAGCCAGGGCAGCAAGTAGGAGGAATATGGAGGAAGAACCTGGAAATAGTCTATAATCACATGGCTGGGATTGTGCCACCTCTGTGGATTGTTGTCGGGTAAACAGCCCCATTTGTTTCAGAAAAGCCATGTTTCCACTTTGCAAAAGCACCCTGAAACAGGCTCTACTAAATAGACTTCACCCAACATCCCTCACAAAGAGAAACCGTAGGAGCTCATTACCAAGCAAAGTCTCTGGCACCTGATGCCAGTCTGTTTGCTTCGTAATTAACCTTCATTGCCCAGCCTGTGATACACCAGTGACCATTCGCTTTGTAAGAAGAGCACTGTTTAGTGTGGTTACACTAGCCAGTCTTGCAAATAAAATCACATGCTGTGAGATGCCGTAGAGGCTGCTGATGTTGTATTCATCAGGAGCAACAACAGAAAGAGGGCTACACTGCATGGCTAACCACACCATAGGATCAGAAGGACAAGATTCATTATGAAAGACGCCTGTTTCAGCGGACAGGCTGAGGTGGCATTAGAAAGACTGTGACATAAATCCTGCTTCCTCCTGAAAGAAACACTGGGATTTATTGACTGGGGAGGCTGGAGCTTCTCCATCACTGGAGGTTTTGAAGCAGGTGTTAGGCGACCTAGAATAATGTGAGCAATTCATTTCACGCAAGAAAGATTTAAAGATAGGTTCATTTGTATAAAGATATCTTCATGCAAAAACCTGGAGGCAAATGAAATGTAGTGGCACTGCTTCCAGTGCAGGAATATGCCAAGGTAACACAAAAGAAAGGGATGCTCCTAGCCAGGATGAGTCACTGGATTGAGTCACAGGATTTCTATTTAGCCTTTCTGAAAGAACTGGTCACTAGCAACAACATAAAACTCTTTTAACATCATTCTTAGAGTGAATTAAAGCACTGTAGGTGTAGGAGGACATACACACACTCTCCCATACACACACCTAGGAAAGTGGATGGAAAAATGGGTTTAATTTCCAGCACTTTATTAGCACTTTACAACATGGAGAAAAATTGTTTCCCTGCTCTGGGCCTTGGCTTCCCCACTGGTATAATTGGAGATACTGGCACTGACCTTCACTTCCCAGTCCTCCATTAGGGAGCAGCAAGAGTGGGGCATCCATGCAAGGGCTTCAAAGAAGATTCAAAGCTGGCTGAAGGCTGCAGTGTTTTGTAGTACCACCAACTTTAGTACTGCCTGTAAAACTCCCTAAGAAAGACTGAGAAGAGGGCAATCCATAGGGATGTTTTCCCAGGCTACTGTGGTCTGCAGTTCTGGGATGCTAGAGGCCTCCTCTGTATGCGGGAGGTCTGGTTCATACGACGGCAGGATCTCACCCTCCTGGGCCACTGTGCTGTACAAGCAGATCAGACACAGGTACTGAACCAACTCCCCTTGCAAGGATGGCATGACCACAAGCAGGTTCAGCTCATGCCGTGCTGACTCCAGGGGTTGGTCCCTGGGTCAGGAAGGAAGAGAAATGCCTAACTCCTACCCAGGGAGGATGCCCCATGACCCTCTTCAGCCTCTGGCACCATGCCACGCACAGGACTCAGCTTTGTGGATTGACACTTTGCAGATTGACGCTTTGCAGGACAGACACTTGTGCAAATGGAGGCTACCTGAAGACAGCACAGACATCCACACAAATTGCCATGACTGAAGAGCTCTGACCTAAGCAGATTTGGGGGACTGGAAGATCAGAGTCTATCTTCTGCCTAAGTACATGCTTCAAGATCAGTGGAGAGAGCCTACTTTCACTCCAGCAGAAGCCAGTATTAAAGTTCTCATTGACTTCAATAGCAGAACAACAAAGCTCTGGCACTTCAAAGGTTTCTTTTATGGTCCTTATCCTGTTAATAAGCACCATCCATTCCTTTCAACAGGGAAGCCATCCACTAATTTGCTAACAGCGCTTTGCTCTCCAGGGATGTAGCCCGTGTTTATATAATTATGGCAGTTCGCCTACACAGGCAGAGAGGGGACTAACAGCTTCCCACTGCACAGATGGAGCCCTGGAGAAGCACTAGGGGATTTGGCTTCCAACAAAGGCGTTGTGCTTGTGTTGAAAGTCCTCCCGTTTTCAGTTCTGTGGCACAAATGCAGCCCAGGCCACAGAACGGGAGATGAGTGCTTGGGTTCACACTAAATGAGATTTATTATCACACTAATTAACGTGTGTATCAGGGAGCTGGAGAAGTCCTCTGTGGAGCCCAGAATAGACTGCCTGAAGAGCATCCATTCTCACCATTTTTAAAGCTGGGACAGCTCTTAGTGTGCAGTAGCAATTTTTTTTTTTTCCTTAAAACTGTAGAGATTGGAGGTATCCAAAAGTCTTCTAGACATGGTCCTGGGCANCCTGCCCACAGGGCTATTCCATACCATACGGCGTCACGCTCCGTATAGAAACTGGGGGAGTTGGCCGGGGGGCAGCGATGGCTGCTCAGGGACGGGCTGGGCATTGGTCAGCGGGTGGGGAGCAGTTGCATCACTTGTTTTTCCTGGGTTTTGTTCCTCTTCTTGTTTTCCTTTTCACCTTTTTTTTTTCCAATTATTAAACTGTTCTTATCTCAACCCACAAGTTTTCTTACTTTTGCCCTTCCGACTCTCTCCCACATCCCACCATGCGGGGGACAGTGAGCAAGCAGCTGTGTGGTGTTTAGCTGCTGGCTGGGGTTCAACCACGACACAGGGCTTCACTCAAATGAGGTGGAAAAATATCCTCAGTACTTACCCTGACAGAGAAATGGCTGCTCACCACTGCAGAATCACACTACTGTGCTCTGGTGTATCCAAAGGAGCAGCTCCAGGCATGGGGAAACAGCTCTTGTACATCACCCCTCTATAGGAAAAAAGCTTTTCCTGATGTATCACCTATACTTCACAAGCTGCAATTTGTGGTCATCACTGCTGAGAAGAGAGTTTGTGACTCCTCTGCAAGTAGTTGCAGACAGCTGTTAGATCACCCTTCAGCCTGTGCTTCACCTGGCTAGATAAGCTTAGATCCCTCAACTTCTCTGCAGGTTTTCCAAGGTCCCTCTGGATTGCAGTGCTGTCACACCCTTAATTTTGTGTCACCTGGTGATTTTTCTGAGAGAAACTCTGACATTATCTAGGTCATAGGATCTTAGGATCACAAGATAGTTCAGCCCGGAAAGGATCTCAGGAGGTCTACAGCCCAGCCAGGCTCAGCTGCAGAGTATGTTGCTCAGGGTTTCAGCCAGATGGGTCTTGAAAATCTTCAGGGATGGACATGGCCCTACCTCACTGGGCAGCTTGTTCCTTGTCTGAACCAAAGATCATGAACATGCTGGACAATATGGGACCTAGTGGTGACCCTTAGTGTACTCCACTTATCACTGGCTTCTGGTTGGACACTAAGCCATCGATCCATCCCCTTGGCTTATGATGTATGGCCTCACGCTGCAGATTAGTACTAAAGAAACCATTTATTTCTCTTGCTGTTGCCAGATGACAAGTCTCTTGCCCTACTCTGATGCTTGCAAACAAGCTGATTCCAAGAGCTTCAAATTAATTGCATAGAGAATGAAATCACACATTCAAAGAGCAATGCTAGGCAAGTTGTTTTCACATCCACTCTGCTCTTGAAAATAATTGGTGTTGAATGTCAGCATTTTTTTTATTATTATTTTGAAAACCAGTGCTTGCTCAAGATTTTGCTTCAAATAAAAGATTTGGCTTGCTCTAAAGAAAATAGGGAGAGCACAAGAGGTGCATGAAGGTGTTTCTAATGCTATGCAGAGCTACGACTGCCTGACAGCATGTCATAGCCCACACTGACTGAGAGACTAACAAGGAAACAGGGTTTTCTTCATTCCCAGCCCCGTTTTCTGACCTTTAAAGCATCCTCTCCTTTGAAGTAGCATATAAAATACAAGAACTAGTATGTCATTCATTTTCTCTACCTCTAAAAGAGGTATAAGAAAACAAGACAACAAACCCTTAAATGTCAAAAATTCCATCTCCCCTGAGCAGGCACCAAACAAGTCCTTGTGGCTACTGTAAGCTCACACTGCAGACTCCTGTATTCTGGAAACATGGGCACTTTACCATGAATCCTCACCTGGGCAAGATGCTAAATATTTATAAACAACTGTCAAGAACCTTCCTTGCTAGGTCTCTCACAAAGGCTAACTAGCAGCGATGAGAAGCCTTGGGGACACAGAAATACAAATAATGCTCTGGGTGTCTCCTTTCAAGGTGGTGGCTGAATCCCTAGGAACTTGAGCGTTACTGGTCCTAAACATCCTTGAGCAGGAGGGGTCCCAGACATTTTTCGTAAGACATTGGCTTCCATGTCCTACTGTAGCTCCACAAGACCCCATTTCTTCATCTGCAAGTTTGGTTTTTAAGGCTGCTTGGCTTGAATCCAAGGAGTTTTCTGGCTGTGTTGGTTAAAAGTACACCCTAAACATGAGAGCAGCTAGGCTTTGAAGGATGAGGATGAAGACTTGAATCTTGAATTCCACTGGCCTTTCATATCATTTAAAAGAGATAAGTTTCTGAACGACTCTCCAGGCCTTTAAGGAAGTGATAAAAGCTGATGAAAGGTCTCACTTGGATTGTTCTCTTCACCAGCTAGTTGGTCCTCTGTAGATAAAAACACTTTGAACTTGTGAGCATTTCTACCCTCTAAAAATGACTTTATTACATTTATTAAGTCTTGTCGACTTTATATACAGAAATCCTGATTGTCCTTTCTCATGTGAAGGGGAGTGAATGAGTTTGAGGAGGGTGACAGAGGGGATCAGAAAGATTAAATCAAACTGCAGCTGAAAGAAGAAGTAACTGTCCCATGCCAAAGGAAGGCCATCCTCTAAGCCTAGACTGAGCATTTCAGTATAAGGTTACTGTTTTCCTCGGTGCAGGGGACTGAGTGATGCTCCTCTCTTAGAATGTATTCTTACTACATGGATGATGTACCTAGGAAGCAATGCAAGGAGCAAGGAAATATCCTCTATACTAGAAGGCAAAGAAAGAGAAATATTAGTACAGCAGGGCAGCCTCGGGGATTTAGTCACACATTTATTAGCAGCTCTCCCACAGCCGTTCACAGCTCTCAGGGCTGTACGCAGCAGGGTACACCGGGGTTCCCCCGAGCTCTGCATCTTGTGGCATGGGCAGCATCAGAGGAGGCATAACACCTCCTTGGCCTCCTGGTGGGTAAATTCACACCTGCCTCTTTCCTTTAGTCTCCATTGACAAATCCCAGGGAAGAGTGGAGTGGGCAAGAGTCAGGAGAAGAGGGGAGCCAGCACATTGGTGTTCGGTCCTTTGGGCAGGCGGCTGACAGCAGGGTTTACATGGCAATATGTGCACATCTGTGCCTGAGCCAGCCTGCCTAGGTAGCATGCAGAAACCACGTCAGGGGGACCGAGGCTGTGATTCATCTCAGCCTAAGGCAGTTGCCTAAATTAGAGCAGATGAATCATGCCCTTGAAATTCCTCCACTGAATATAAGCTCCTCTCACCACCAGAGAGCCTGGCTCTACTGCAGGTACTTGAAAGCAAAGGCTTCACCTTCTCAGCAACACCTACAGCTGGGTTTGCCCACACTGCCCTCCAGGCAGGGAAACTGAGGCACCAGCACAGGCCAGGCTCATGCCCAGACTCCACTTTTATAATCTGGATGTGGACAACACCTACCAGTCCCAGGGATAAATGCTTGGTTCCCTCTCAGTGGGATGTGGGGAATCAAAGACATTAGAGGGCAAGTACCACTCACTGCTCAAGTAGCTACAACGTTATTACACGTGCTTATGGGCAGGAAGGACTTACATGGTTTGTCTGTAGAGGAAGGATGAGGCCAGCAGAGTAAGAGCATTGGATAGCAGCTGGTGTGTTAGAAAGGCACTGGGAAGGCTGCTATGTTAAGCAGCAGGGCTGTGCTGCCTTACACCAGCTCCTGAGATGCTTCTCTGCTCTGCTACTGATGTGCTGTTCAACCTCGGGCATGTCATTTAGACCTTACTAGTTTTTTTTAAGTTGTCTTATGATGGGGTTGTTGTTTGGGGAAAGAAAGTTGCAACCAAGGTGAAAAGAGTAGGACTCAGGGGAGGAAAGGGTGACCGGTGGGGGGCTAGGTCCCAAGATCCTTGTAGCATCCCAGTTCCCTGCTCACCATGTAGAAGACCTGGAGGTGTTTGATCCCTCCCACAATGCTGACAGCACTTGGGACAGAGTGAGCAGGGCAAGGAGGGGTTTCTGATTTGGGGGCATTACAGCCATAATCCTTCCTTCTTGATCCCGACAGAAGCCCTGCAGTCCCCAGTGCCTGACTGCAGCTCTCCCCAGGAAAACAAAACCAAACGACGACTGAGTCTTCATGTATGAGAAGCCCATTGCTTGTAGGACAGACAGGTGGACAGGTTGCTGTGATCTGGCCAGGCTTGAAATCAGTGTCAGGCCCATTTTTGTTTAAACTAGTTTTTCATTTCAAGCTCTTATCAGATGAGTATGGCAGATATGGAAGCGGCCACAAACACCACAATTATTTTCATGGCAGCAGGATGGGAAACCGTGGGCTTGGGCTGCACAGTGAAGCTGCAGGACACGTGGGCTGAAAAAAGAAAAGCTTTCCTTCCTAATCAGAAACTCAAAAGCGATTAAAGGAAAGCAGGGGGGGTTGGAATAACATGGAAAATTACTTGTCATTTAAACACTTTATTCTCCTTTATCACATTTGCCTTACTGTGTTTCCTAAATTAATAAAACCAATCTATAGTATAGCAAGGCAGCTAGGGGCTCTCTCAGCCTCAGCTGGCACCTATCGTGTTTGCAAATCTCAGGAACAATCAGAAACTCACCTGAACAAATAACTGGGCTCCCTGCTCCCTTATCTCTCCATGTCGCATTGTCCAGCTCTCCTACACCATGTGTACCCAACACAACAAGCCACCTCGGACCCTCCAGCCTCCCGATGTGATTAACTGTGACATCTTTAATAAAACCTGCGGCAATATTTCCTTCTAAAGCAGAGTGAAGATTTCATTTACCCCTCCTCCTTTATTTTGCCAAATTCCATTTTTATTTCATTGTATAATTAATCAGGCACTGGAGCGTTTGACAGCTTGGCTTAAATTTAGTTCTCACTTCTCCTATGCAGCCTTGTCAGATACAGTTGGCTGGTCAAACACAGAGTTAGATTTGTCTGAAAAAGCAACACAGAAATTGCCAATCTGGATCAGACCTTTACTCCATCAAGCTTAACATCTTGTCTCCAATGGCAACCAGCATCGGGCCCTTCAGAGAGTGAGAGGTATACCAGGCACTGGAGGAGAATGCTACACCAAAACACAACTTGCCCAAAGGGTATGACGTTCCTAACCCTGGTGGTCCTCTGACACGAGAGAGTGGCTGTGCCCAGCAGATGAAGGACACTCACACAGACACACATGCACACACACGTCCCTCCTGTAGCCTGGATAGCTGCTGAGCTTTGTGTTCACTCTGAGTGCCTGTGGGATAGTCCAATGTACTTGGACCTTGACCAGCCAGGTGAAAAAAATGGTGTGTGCAAAGCCTGGAGACTGCTCAAAGGCTTGGACCTTGCAAAAACGTCAGTGGGATTATATTCTGCAAAGTGCAGAACTCCAGGCACTAAAAGATAAAATGTGAGATCATTTCAATTCTGATCTCTATACCAGGGAAGTGCAGCATAGAGCTTGCTGGTGTACAGGACTGTGAGCTTTATGTCTTTTTTACCCTTTCCCCATATAAAGCTTCTTTCCTAGTTACTGCAGTGTCTACAAGTTTCATTCATTTCACCTTCCCGCTAAACACCAAATATTTGCAAGCTGGTTATCGGCACTAGTGCACTAACTCGCTTCTACTCTGTGATCCCGTCCCCAGGTCTGTGCAGGTCTGTTCCTCCAGGCTATTACTCCCCTAGCTGGATAAGCTTGTCCTCTCTTGCCTCTTGGTCACTTGATATGAGGAATCATCTCCCAGAGCAGGACAGGGCTTGGACATGTCATGCCAGCACCTGTGTGTTTCTTGGACCAAATGTCCGTGTCAGGATGTCAGGTCATGATGTGGTGCCTAGAGGATTTGGCAGGTGAAGGGTTTGGGTAGTTGGGGTGTTTGATAGGAAGGGGATGAGGAAAGGAGCTTGGGGGTAAGATCCTGGTCTGGGGAGACACTGGGAAGAAGTTGTCATCTAAATAATACCAAAGGCAAAAAAAAAAAAAATAAATATAAATATATATATATATTT
>VZTL01062377.1:114540-173979 GCA_013400535.1 Scopus umbretta | reverse complement strand
ATATATATATATATATATATGTATATATTTGAGAAACAGAGAGAGGACATACACAAAACACATTCACACATATATTTATGCATACTACCCAAATGCTTGGAGGCCTTATTAGATCAAAAGTGAAGAATTACCTTTTAAAACATACAATAAAACAAATCAAATTGCCAAAAGTGTGAAAGTTGCTGAGCAGGAGCAGGCCAGGAAGAGCTTTCACTGGCATCTAGTGGTACGTTGCAGAGGCAGTCACTGCAGCTGATGGCACAGCTTCACCTCCAAAATGGGCTTCCCCAGGATAGCAGAGACTCTGTTCAGACTGGGAGGTCACCACTTTCAAACTGGACTTAGGAAGAGGCATTTTTGGACATAGCCTAACCCTGCCCTGACAACTTTGTCTATGAAGGGCTTTTGGGGATAAGCATGAGGCACTCTGAGTTTATTTTTGACTGCATAAGCAAAACCTTGGGGTCAGACCAAGGCATATTTGATCTCTTCTTTTCTTGGACTTTCAGGCTTTTTATGAGCCTGAGGGGACAGCAGGCAGACCTGGTCTGTTTGAAGGAGACGGTGAGCTGTGGGGGGGACTCATGTGGGAAAATACAGATGTCAATGGGGAGAACAGGAGCTCTGAGGGCGTAAGTCATCTGCCCTACTAGAGGCGTCCACTTTAGAGCAAGGTAAATTGTGCCCCAGTGGACAAATGGACACTGACACAGCTGAAGCAGCACAACCCTGGCCCCTTCCTCCAGATCTCTGGCAGCAAAGGAGTCACACAAATGGTCCCCCCCAGCTGCTCCAGTTGAGCCCCTCATCCATGTCCTCTCTCAACCTCTCTTCCTCCACAGTGCCACAAACCAAGATGGGACTGGTTGATGGAGCTGCTGACTGACACCATCCAAAGTGTCGATGGGCAGGATTTGTGGGAAGGTATTGTGGAAATAGGAAGAATGTAAAAGTGGGGGACATATTGCCTAAGGAGTCCTGCACATGAGGAATCTTGCCTCAGCATAGCTGGGGTCTACTGTGGCCTAACACCATGGTCTCTCCTGTCTGTCCAGGACCAGCTGTAGCACTTTCATGCATCAAAGCAGAAGACCTTCAGTAAGGCAAACTGAATGAGGCTTGTGTATCTTCTGCTGTGCCTATGCTGGTATAAAGATGATTAGGTTTGTATGACTTCTTCCTTCACTGGACTGGGGTACAAGCTGGAATGTAGGCACACCTTCATACCGGTGCTGCTGTCTGATACTGCTGGTTTGTATTGGGGTGGGAAATACAGCAACAGACATACAGTGTGTAGACTAGATCTGAACTCCAGGGACCCTGTAACCTTGAACTTCCTTATGTGAGTTGAGCCAGGTACCTTACCATCTCCTGCCTCAGTTTCCCTGAATCACAGAGGAGGAGAAAAGCATGTTTGCAGCCTTGTGTCATATTTAGGACAGGATTGGAGGCACCGGCTTTTGCAGGAATGAGTGTTATTGTCCAGCCTCAGAGACATGGGACAGCCCCTAATCGCTGCCCCAGGGAAGGGTCATGCTGAAGCAGCTTTTCATCATGCACATGCTCCTAAAACCCTCCCAGAAAAGCATCCTGGGCTAGAGCTTCCTGCTGAGTCTCTAAGCCTCATTGTACAGGGCAGATCCGGGAAGGTCTGGGCACATTCTGAGAGGTCTTGGGGAGGCTCAGCCTCTCCTAGGTGCTGCTCATCACTCTGCTAAATCGAGTCCATCTGCCTCAGTGTCCATCCTTATCAAATCTGCACACTCCTTTTGTGCCTTCACTGAGCATTAAAGTGATCCCATGCTGGCAAGTAGTCACCAGCCTTGGTTGCCACCTCTCCCCGGGAGGACTGCAGGCTGCTAGGGACACAGAAATACTCCCTGAAACGCATCTTTCCTCTCCTGATGCTTCCTGGAGCAAGTCCCAGACAATCAGCCTGGGAGGGAAGAAGGACGGTTGCAGCACTGCGGGATGTTTTCCAACGAATAAAAAGCAAACACTCTCAGCTGGGGCAAGAGAGAAATGGCCTGATCCTGACCCACTGGCTGCCAGGGCAGAGAGGGATGGATGGGGGACCAGAGCTGCTGGGAAGAACTACCATTCCCAGAAGGCAGTGCGAGCCGGGGACCCTTCCAGCTTCCCACCAATATAGCGGTGCAGAAGAAAGGCACATCAGGGAGAAATTCCCTTCCTTTCCCTCCTCGCGCTCCCGCTAACACCTTGACGGTGGCCTGAAAATCCCGCCCGGCGGCACGAGTGGAGAGCACCTGCCCTGTCCTCCCCTTGCTCCTTCAACCTTTGCTCTTTGTCTTTGTTTCACTTCACCCTTCCTCCGGTAGCTCTCACTGCACTGGCCACAGACTTCCTTTAGGTCAGCCCAGCTGCGGCTGCAACACAACTTGCATCCAAGTCGCAAACACTGTTGTGCCGCTGAGGCTGTCCCGGAGGAGAGCAATGCCAGCCAGAGATTGATGGCCCGCTCAGGTAAGATGCTTTCGGCCAACTGCCCTTCATTTGTCCGGGTAGCCCAAATAAAAGACGAAGCAACTCCCTGGGATCTGGTTTTGCCCTTGATTCAAACCCTGAGCCTGGGGGATTGCGGAGCTGGAAGTAAAGGCAGGATTTGGATCCGTAAGATCTGGATACTGGGGGCGGGGAGGAAAACAAAAACAAAAGAAGAAAGTAGGCAGGAATTTCTTCTTTTACCCTGATCTGAATTCAAGGATTTGCTGCTTTTCGCCAAAACCCAGAGGCAACTGAAACGCTGCTGCCAGTGAGTTGTTTCCTCTAAGGAACCGGCACAAGCATCCGTGGCGAGGAGAGAGGCCATGGACACCGCAGCGAGCCCAGCGCCCGCTCCACCTGCGGCCGCAGCTGAGCGCGTCCCCTCGGCACCAGCCAGACCTGACAAGAGGGTCCTTGGTGGTGGGAGGCTAAATCCACTCCTGCTCAGGGGGTGGATGACCTTCCTCGGTAAAACCAGACTTTTCTGAGTCCTCTTTGCAGCCCGGCTGCTGCTGAAGCTTTGTCTGCTGAATTAAAACCTGATGTGGGTGTCACACTGCTGCTCCCACACCTAGGGAGGGGGCCTGCCCCCCCTTGGCATCTCCCCTCCACTAGCACACACTGCTCCAAGTGGGTGTGTTTTGTCCCTCCTGGGTCAGTATCATTTTGCAGGTAGTTAGTTTTGGGGGTTTATTTTTGTTTTCATTTTCCTGTGGTTCCTCTGTACCAGCAGGCAGAAATCAGTTTGGATAGGAGCACCGTTGTGCTTCAGTGGTGGCTTTTACCAGCATCAGTGGGGATCCAGATGGGTTAGCTGAAGGGGAAACACAAGCGGCATGACTAAATCTGAAGTTACTTTCCCTGTCACAACTGTCATCTGAAATCTGACATAGCTGCCCACTTCATTTACCACTCTGACCTCTCTCCTCTGAGGCGCGTGTAGCTGCAAACTCTGCCGTGCCGTTGCGCTTGGATGTTTATACTCCACATGTCCCATCGTTTGTCCCCTGATCCATGGCGTCCCCCCTCCCCAGCCCCCTACACCCTGGTGACAGGCTCCCCCAGGGACACATCTTCTCAGCCACAGCCTTCCTAGTGACCCCAGGGTCACTAAGGTCCCCAGTCCCCTCCAGGGACAGATTTCACTGACAACCCACGTCCTTGCTGGCAGCCCACCCCATAACTGGTGATTTTGGCAGCAGCACCTTCAGCCATCAGTACCATCAGTAAAAGGCCGCCCAGCCACCTGTACTCTTGTTGACAGTCATCTCCAGCACCACTGTCTTCCTCCCCTGTCTTTCTCTTTTTCCTGCTGCAATTCAGAGTCTTGACAGGAGATGTTGCTCACAACTCTGTTGGCCCTGATTTTTTTTTTTTCCTAATGTAAATACATAGGACCCAGACCCTGCTGTTAGTTGAACCCTCTTGAAAAGGACAAAGTTACTTAAGGTTTCCATGTCTCACTTCTCCAGCTGCCCACTAAGGACACCACTGACCTGTCTTCTCCTGTGCATGAAGGTCTGCCAGTACAAAGCAGCGCATCCCAGTTTGCAAATAGTGCCCAGTTTGGTTTTCTTCTGAGTTTTGGGGATTTTGGTTGCTGCACAGTCACTTCCCAAAAATGGGACTAATTGCAACAATTGCATCAAAGTGCATTAATTAACTTATTTACTTATAAATCTTCCTGGTCAAAGGGCAGAGGACTATTCTGAGAGCAAATCACCAGTGCAGCAATAGTAGAGCTGAAACCTCAGTGTCACTGCAGCAGCGAGTGCACCACAGATCCCCCATCGCCAGGGGGAATTAGCCTGTTCCTGCTCTCTCTGCCGGAGTCCAGCTGAGCCTGTGGCTTCACAGGTCTTAGGTTCAGCCTCCCACAGAGCAGCCAAGGTGTCACCCATTGTGTTTACATAGTGAACACAGGAGATGGAGGAGAAATAATGCCTTAATAATTTTCACTTTATTTTTTCAGTCTGGCAATCTGAGTCTCCAGGAATGCCAGGGAAGCCCCTCCAGGAGGTCAGAGGAGGCAGAAGGTGGAGTTACAAACGTTGTGTCTGCAAGCTGAGGTGGAAGAAGACAGAGAAATGAGGAAGGCCGAACTCTTCTCGTTGGCCCGGCGTACAGCAGCAGCACCCTTTCCCCTATGGGGAATAAAGTGCTTCTATTGAAGTACACTTTGATGTGTGCATCCTGATGGTTTTTGTATCCTCCCAGACAGTCCATCCCCATAACATCTGGGCTTTTTCACACCTGCTGGCTGCTTGGCGGCCCCATCACGCACCGCTGGGTGCAGGGCACTGCTGCCATGAAGGACTCGGTTAAGCGCATGGTGTTAAAGACACACCTGTGTCAGGAGTGTGGCAAATCCTTCAGCAAGAAGGGAAACCTGAAGAGACACCAGCGGATCCACACAGCAGAGGAGCTTTTCACTTGCAAGGAGTGTGGAAGGCGCTTCACCACCCGGGGCCACCTCATGACCCACCAGACCATCCACACAGGAGAGAGGCCCTTCTGCTGTGGGGAATGTGGGCGCTGCTTCCGCCTGGAGATATGCCTGGCCGCCCACCAAAAGACACACGCGAAGGGTGGTCCCTACCTCTGCGCCCGCTGCGGCAAGAGCCTGAGCACAAAGATCTACTTCAATATCCACATGCGGACACACACAGAGAAGAGGCCATTCGCCTGCACTGAGTGTGGGAAGAGCTTTGTGAAGAAGGGGACCCTCACTGCCCACAAGGAGATCCACAAGAGGGAGAAGCCCTTCAAGTGCCCTGACTGCAGTAGGTGCTTTGGGCAAAGTGCCACACTGCTGGCCCACCAGAAGATACACCTCCGCGGGGGACCTTTCATTTGTACAGAGTGTGGGAAGAGCTTGAGCACCAAACGGTATTTCAATGTCCACCAGAGGAACCACGCTAAACAAAAGCCGCTCGAGGGACACATCAATGGCGTGTCTCTCCAGGTCATCCAGATTAAAGAGGAACCTGATTTTGCCTTCGGGTCAGAGGAGAATAAGTTGGAGAATATGTACCATGAAGGAGATGTAGCCCAGGGGTGTAGCATACCTAGAAACTTATCTAATCCAAAAAGCCCTCCTTGGAAAAACCAGATGAAGGAGGAACCAGACCCACCCACTGATGACACAGCAAACATTACTGCAATGGCCTGCCAGAAACTTTACATCAAGGAGGAGCCACCAGAAAACCCGGACTATGGAAAACTCTTTGATCCAAAGATCCCACTGATGGCTTTACAGGGGAGACAGCTTAAAAAGGAAGAAGATGCTGATGGGCAGCATGAACAGGAAGTCAGTATCCGGGTGCTCCATGTGAAGGAAGAGCCACAGGAAAGCATTGAATTTGGGATGTATTATGGGCAGAAGCCAAACCTCAGTGCTATCCAGAGGATCCAAATTAAAGAAGAACCTGGTATGGAGGCCAACCACCAGGAGAGCCCAAAGAGGAAGCAGAAGAAGAGCTATCAGCCCACCAAAGAGGGGATGCTGGAGAACCAGGAGAAATCCATGTCCAAGAAAGATCCCTCAGCCAAAGGAGCTCCCAAGGGTGAACGAATATTCCCCTGTCCTGAGTGCGGGAAGAGTTTCAATCAGAAATCAAACCTGACCAGACACAGGAAGATTCACACAAGTGAGGGGCCGTACAAGTGCAGTGAATGCGGGGAGAGCTTCCGCATGAACCGCAAGCTGATCCGCCACCAGCGAGTTCACATGAGCGAGCCCTTCAAGTGCACCGAGTGTGGGAAGAGCTTCACCCAGCGGTCAAATCTGGTTCGGCATCAGAGGATCCACACCAAGGAGGAGCCCTACCAGTGCCCTGAGTGCGAGAAGACCTTCAACCAGAAGGCCAACCTCTTCCGTCACCAAACAATCCATGTCCGTATGGGGCCTTGCAAGTGCACCAAATGTGGGAAATGCTTCCCCCAGAAGCGCCACTTGATTAAACACCAGCTGCTCCACTCCCGAGGTGGGGCCTACAAGTGTGGGGTCTGTGGGAAGCGCTACCGGCTGAAGAAGTACCTGAGGAGGCACCAGAAAATCCATGCACGGGAAGGAACTGCTCCCTGCGCAAAACAGGGGGAGGCCACAAGGACCGGCAGTGGACCCCACCACACTGAACAGAGAGCACTAGCCCCCATGAAGGGTGAAGAGGAGAGCTGAGAGGGTCTGGTGCCTGCTCCTGGGGGGAAATCCTTTGGGAAAGGGGAGGGATGGACACAAACTCTGTTTGCCTTATGTGTGTGGTATCTGAGGGTGGGAAGGTCAACCTGAGGGGACAGTGAGGTTGAAGGGGCAGAGCACTGCTGGAAACCAGTCCTCTGCGACTTTTCTGAGGACAGCCCTCAGGTTATCACCTGCTCACAGTTATGAGTTGGGGCTGGAGAGCCGAGCCTCCTCAGAGCACTTGGAGATGGAGAGATAAGAGCTTGGCATCCTTCACAATGGTATGCTTGTGCCTCCAAAGGCTGCCAAAGTTGTGGATGCCAAAACTGTCTTGTGTGGGCAATATATAGACAGAAGGACCAGGGAGGATTTATTTTTATTGCATTACTGTATTTCTGAGAAAGCTGAAGGGAAACTCTCCCATCTAGGCAAAGATTTAAAGCAAGGGACAACTCTACCCCCTCATGTAGCTCTGATCCACACCTTGATCCTACTGGGATGATGGACCCTAGTCAAATGGGTGGTACAGATTTGGGAGAAACTGCTGCTAGCCAGACAAGGGTTTTAAGCCTTGAATCCTCCAAATCAGGCTCCCAGATTGGCTTAAGCAAGGTCCCTAAAAGTAAGTTGTGCAAAATCAATGACTGTTTTTCCAGAGCTAGCCCAGAGGCCAGCAGATTGTATTCTGGTTTGTGCACCCACAACCCCACCGCGTGGATGTAAATGAGAATGGCTTTTCTTAGCATCGAGTTTTACATCTCTGATGAGCAGGTGGCTTTGCTGCCACAAGTCCCAGAGGCACTGGTGACTCCATCAGCTTGAGCCGACACCAGGGCTGGTTCTCAGCCACCTGCTTCCCTTCCTCTTACTGTGAAGTTCTTCGTAGAGTATTGACTTTATTTGGCATGATTTAGGGAATGGAAACCAAGCAGCAGGAATAGTTAAGAATGTCTTCAGACTTTATGGACTACAGAACTGGAAGTTATTCTCTGTTGGGACGTTTTCCCTTCCTCTCCCTGGTGTAAAGGGGACTATGCAGCTACTCAAAAGTTCAGCAGTCTTTATTGCTCACTGCTGGTGATTTTGTTCCTTGGTCAGATGGATCTTTGTGTCTTGAAAGTCCCTGGTGAAGTGGAGATGTGGAGGGAATCCACAATCCCCCGGGTCACTCCCCAAGATTTCTCTGCAGCGCTGCTACGTGGCCACCTGGGCACTGCAGAGCAAAGCAGCATATTAGGGTTTGTTGTGTTGCTGTAATACGTAGAGTCCAAGATGCAAATGGGAAACTGTTCCATGGTGAAATAGTAGCTCTGCCTTTCTGGTTTTGTGCAGGAAAAGAAGCCTCCTCCCCATCCCCAAGGCACACACCACTTCCTTCTCCCAGGACATGTTGTATGTGGCATCCTCTTGGAGCCATCCGAGAGTCATGCAGTATGACTTTGGGCAACTACCTGCTGTGATGTTTCAGACCCAAGCTGCTGATTGTCTGCACTGCCTACTCTGGATCAGCTGTGTCTCCAGGCAGGGAAACTGAGGCACGGAGGGAAGGAAGGGAACAGGACAAATTGCACTTGAGCTTTGCCTTTAGCAGCTACTTGGACACCATTGGGTTGAGGTGTTTTGATGCAATGGCTTAAGCCCAGCACTAAGTACAGTTGTCAAATTTTGTAATTTTGGTGTTTAGAATCCCTCAGCTTTTGATATAGTCAGGCCCAAGACATGATTTCAAACAGCAAAGCAAGCCCTGACCGCCTCTGAAGGACACTACCTCTGTCCTCTCACCTATAAACCGTAGCCAAATCGATGGATATGAAGCTTTCCCTCAGATCGCTCTAACCTGGTGGAGATTAATTTCTGGGACAGAAAAGGGAGACATATAGGGGGAAACAACAAGTTTAGGATGTTCTAGGGGAGCCTAAGGGACACCCTTGTTAGAAAAATGGGTCTGGGCCATCTGGTGGATAGATACTTCACTGCAGGACTGGGCAACTATGTTCCTTGGGAAGAATATGGCTGAGCCAAACTAGCAAAGCAAAACAGCCTCTGTTAGGCTTGCTGAGGGGCAGAGGTACGGAGAAAGTAATCACCAGATGTCCGGCATTTATTTCCTCATCATTAGCCTAGCGTAGGGCTGAAGAGATTTTTACTGGGAAGAGGAACTGGTATGAGAGGTTTGCAGTTGTATTACTGTGTGCCTGCACATAGAGAAGACAGTGAGTCAATGTCAGTAGCTTTCCTGGATATCACTGGATCTTCCACTGTTGACCATGGCCAGTGTGGGTGTCACAGCTTCTGGGGATAATCAGGGCTGATAGTTTGTAATATCCCCTCAATAAAGTAAGTGTTTAAAGAAAAAAAGGAAACAAAGTGAGCCTCTTTTCTGGTTTGTTTGGGGTTTTTTTTTCATAAGCTGTCACTGAGAGAATCACAGTACATTCTACCCACAATACAGCAGGTGAACAATGCCAGAGCAAGATGTGTACCAGTGGTAACGAAATGGATATTGGTGGTGAAGAACCCTCCGGGCTCTGCTGACTGTGTTGACCAGCTCTCCACCAACTATGCTGACAGCTCAGACCCCCACATACTGACCGCAGGGCTCCAGTTGGTGACCCACACATAGGTACCATGTGAAGTGCCCTAAGGTGTCTGCATAGGCTAGAAGGACACAGGCCTTATGGGAGGGCTTGACCTTTCTGGAATAATCCCAGGTCCATGAGAAAAAATTGGTTTATTTGGGGATTGAACAAAGCCAAATCCTCACCCCCCAGCAGCAAAATAGCCTTCATCCTTTTCTCTCTAAGCCCATTAAAAAGGCTCCCAGATAATAATATGTCCTGATTTCAGCTGGGATAGAGTTAATTTTCTTCCTGGTAACTGGCACAGTGCTGTGTTTTGGACTTAGGATGAGAACAACGCTGATAACACGCTGATAGTTTAGTTGTTGCTGAGCACTGCTGACACCAGCCAAGGACTTTCCAGCTTCCCACGCTCTGCCAGGGGCACCAGGAGCTGGGAGGGGGCACAGCCAGGACAGCTGCCCCAACCTGCCCACAGGGCTATTCCATACCATAGGGCGTCACGCTCCGTATGGAAACTGGGGGAGTTGGCCGGGGGGCAGCGATGGCTGCTCAGGGACGGGCTGGGCGTTGGTCAGTGGGTGGGGAGCAACTGCATGGTGCATCACTTGCTTTCTATATTCTTTTATTACTATTATTATTGTTGTTGTTATTACTACTATTTTTACTTTATTAAAATGCTTGAAATCCATATCATTGCCCCATTCTCTGCTGCACAGATTCTATGCAGAAAACCACATCTGTTTAGCCTTCGCTGAGCAGTTTCAGTCGCCAGGTCAAAAGGGTGCCCACAAGGTCTGATTTTGCTTTCAAGTCTATACAGTAAATTCAGCATCGTCAAGCTGAAGCCAATGGAATTAAATCAAAGTAAAAGTTATGTTAACGAAGAGAGATCCAAACTTTGGTGACTTTTAAAATCTTCCGGTCTTGCACAGTGGGTCAGGTAGGGCTTCTCTTAAGACAACTGCTGTCCTGTTTCTAGCTATGTGCATTTATTCTGTGGATATCAGGAGAAGTATGGCTGTGGGACTTTTTTTTATCACCTCGTTGACTCGTTGACTGTCTGTGTGTATCATCTCAGCACCAGTCCTGTCTCCAGCATTCAGCATGGCCTGTCTGAAGGAGAGATGGAGACAGGCTGTGTTGGGGAGCACTTGCACAAGAGTGTGTATTTCGTGCTTCGATGGGATGCGTGGGGCTGATTGGCGCTCAGCATGTTCTGGTATGGTGGGAATGAGAGGGGCTTTGGGGCCAGAGCAAACATTTGTGCTGACAGAAGTGCCCTGGGATGTTTAATTGCCCTTTGAGAATGTGACAGTTCCCATGAGAACTTCTGTGAGAATCCCAAGCTGCAGGGAGCCTGGTGTCCCCACAGATGGGGAGTGAGGAGAGGAAAAAGACCAGGGTGAAAACTAGGTGAGCAACAGGACACTCAGTATCACATACTTCTACACATGCTTTATCTGCTCACTTTCAACTAGCAGCCTCCATGGGGAATGAGTATTTACTTACCACCATCACCTGAGCCACCTCTCATCCCACCCAGAGCCAAAGTGATGCAACCAGGTAACACCACATGGGACCGGGTTATCAAGCTCAGCTTCCTGTAGCCAAGGCACACCTGGAGCCACTGCCTCCATCTCCTGCCCAAAAGCACAGTCCCTTCCCTTGAAAGTGATTTCTTGTGCTGGAACAAAGCAAAGGTGAGAGATCTCCATCAAAGGACCAAAGCTTCTGAGTAGTCCCCACCTGCAGATTTTCTGAACAAGGTCATAGAAAAATCTGTGATCTCCTTTTCTAAGGTCAGTGTTAGCCTGAAAACAAGAGCAGTCCCTGCGATGGGGTAGGTGAAGTGGGCAGTGCTGCCCTGTGGCTCTCTGCTAATTGCACAGGAGGTGATTACAGCCCATTGCTATCCTTTGTAAAAGGACTGCTGCCCAATGGGGGACATTGCAGAGCCCCACTACTCACTCTTTTTTCCCACCCAAGCTGATTTCTGTCTCTTCTGCTTCTGTCTGGTCTCTTCCCTGGGGAGCTGCTATTTCAAGGACACCAGCCTCCTCCAAGTTGCTGCAAACTGAAGGCAGAAGTAGGAAGCAGAGATCCTGAGGTCCTTCCCTACCAAGTCACAAGATTTTCTCCTTTTTCATCATCTGAAAAAATAGGATAAGATGCTTTGCAAGTGGAATAAGATACAGACTGTTCTCATTTCTACATGTGTGTTGGCCTCTGAGGAACAAACCAGACTGAACAGTGAGGGTCTGAACATACAGGACAACTTCAGCTAGGAGAGTAACAGGGTTTTGAAGCTGTGCAGGAATAAGCCATCATTATTCCTGTGCTGAAGTTCACTCCCCCGTAAACACGTTTGCAGAGCAGAAAACCAGTCCCTGCAGGAGAGCTGGGAACAGCACTGATGTGAACTCACTTTGGGGAGAAAGGACCTAGGAAACTAAATGTTGGCCTTGTGAGCTACAAGCTGAGCAGCCCTCAAAGCTCATTATTCCTAGCCACTGCTGAAAGTGTTGGTCTAGGGCTGCAGGCAGAGATTGCGAAGAGCCTTTTGCAGCACAGATGAGCCACCGCGCGTTGTGCGTAGTCAAGGGCGCACACTTATTCAGCCAGTATTGCAGGGCCCAAAACTTCCCTGTGAGAGTGGACAGGCAAAGAAAGAGGAAAAAACTTGGAATGGAAGAGGTGACTGTAAACCGTCTCACCAGATGGCAAAGTTGTGCATCAGATCTAACATGAAGGAGAGACAGAGAGCCCGGGAAACACCATGAAAACCTAGGCTTCCCTGCGGGAAGGTGGTAGATCCAGATCAAATCTTACTTGCAGCTTTGCCTGTTTGTATTAAGTTAATTTATTATCAATGACTTCAGGCTATGTTGAAGCCCTGTGTTGGATGAGGCAGCTGATGACTGCATTTGCTGCTCACGGCAGGGTGAAGGAGGAATGAGCTTGTGGGTGTCCCTACACCTTCCTGGGTTCTTGTTCCTCTCTTCAAAGCATCACCTGCTGTTGATTTCCTAGGCCCAGCATCAGGGTCCTGAGGGCACCAGTAAGCCTTAATGGCCCTAACCAGCCCCAAAGTAAGCCTTAATGGCCCTAACCAACCCCAAAGTAAGCCTTAATGGCCCTAACCAACCCCAAAGTAAGCCTTAATGGCCCTAACCAGCCCCAAAGTAAGCCTTAATGGCCCTAACCGACCCCAAAGTAAGCCTTAATGGCCCTAACCAACCCCAAACGGAGCTTCTGCTGCTATGTCCAGTCCTGAAGAGACTGCACCCCATGGGCACTGCCTGCGCAAGGTTCCCCATGGCTCCCCACCCCTGGGGGGCAGCCAGCCCTCGCTGCTCCCAGACACGGAGACGGCGTGTGGGGCTGTCAGAGGGAGGCAGCAGGAGAGGCAGAGGCTGCGTGGGCACACAGATACCACGGCGTTCCCAAAAGCACCCGTAAGCCTCTCTGCATCTGTGCGCAAGAGCTGAAGTGCAGGAAGAAAAGGTAAATCAGGAGAGCTCATTTCCTGAGCGTGAGCCCACGTCCCGTCATTGTTACAAGCTGATCTTTAATTGCAAAATCCTCTAACCGGCCCCTTGCCTGCCTGCCTCTGTCCCCAGCTAAGGGTTCAGGTGTGACCAGAAGCTGAGGAGCTTGTGATGAATTTCCTTGGACAGACCACCCAAAATCAGGTAGCTCATACCCCCACACACACACCCCCACACCCACACACCCCAGCCCTATGGATGTAACAGGAAAGATGGGAAAACAAGTCACAGATCAGCATCCCTTTGCTCGCTCTGCAGGCAGCAGCATCTTAAAGGCACAAGCGCAGCACAGCTGATCGCTCCAAGACTTTCCTCCTGTCCATAAAACAATGTATGGTAGAAATCACCCCAGAAATCACCACCCAACATTAGATGTTCCTTACTGTTCATCTCTATTAAAGCCCAGGGAGACAGAGCATGGGGATCTCCTGTTCCAAGCGGGACCTGTAGAGGTTCACCCTTTGCTTTTTCAACCCTCTGGCATGTCATCCTCTTATGGTCCCAGGGAAGAGGGATGCTCTCATGGATGCACCTAGCCCAGGTGGGCTGGGAGCCCTATTCCTGCAGCATTGTCTGCCTCCCTTTGAGCCCCTTTCTCCCCTTTTTTTCCTGGATAGTTTTTGCATACCTTTGACACGAGTTTCCTGTGGCTCAGCACTTCAGCCCCCATGATTAGTTGTTGGTCAGAATGGGACTTCTTTTAACTCCGAAAGACTTTGTTGTTGAATATAGGATGAAGTCTGTAGCAAAGAAAATACAGTCTACTTTTCATTTTAACATCTCCCTACAAGTTGCAAGCCTGGTCCATCTTTAGCTCAACATAAAGGGGCCCCGTTCTGCTCACCAAATTGCTTGCAGATGCTGGGGGCTCAGAGCAGTTCAGCTGCTAATGCAGAGCCTGACATTGCTTAACTCCACTCTGCTTGCTTTTCCCAAATTAATTGCCAAGCACCCAGCATGGAAAGTGGCACGGGGCTCTGAATGTCTGTGCTAGTATTGCATACCAGCATGGTCGGCCAGATGCTGAGCTTGAGGAGAAAAGGCATTCTGCTGCCCTCAGCAAGGCAATTCCCAGTGTTTAGCCCCAGTCTTCAGGGGAATTTTGGACAGCAGGCACATAATAGCAATATTATACGGCCGTGCAGCCTGAATATGCCCTCTATCCCCACATGCTTCAGCGTGTAGCTCTGCCCACGTGAATCCCTCATCCGGCAGTATAAAAGTAGTCAATTCTGGTAAACAAGCATCACCACAAAGCGTGGGTCAGGCTCCACCGGAGATGCTGTGCAAAGTGGCCGTCAAGCGCAGGCTGCGCAGCATCAGCACTGACAGCCCAGCTGTATGTGCCCTCCTGGAAATGGCTCCAGCTCCTCAGCAGTGTTAAGACTTAGCCCATGGTGGGTTAAACTGGGGTTAAAGCACTTCTCCCCCTGTTATGGTCTCCTCTTTCCACTGGTATTATTTGGAGACGCTTGAATTTAGGTGCTTATTTTAAGCATCCTAACTCTGAGCTGCATCCCAGCCAAGGAGTCAAAGGCCTGAATTCACCCTGGCCAACTCTTTGTCCATAAGCTGGAAAGGGACCAAGAAGCATTTTAATGTAAAGGAGGAAAGGATGTTTCTGGTCCTCTGGAAGTTTTTTTTCACTTTACTACGAATTAATTAATTCTTCAAGCTGAAAAAAAAAAAAGGAAAATTAGGAAAACTAATTGTAAAGCCAGTAAAAACTTTTGAATTTTTTTTATTCTTATTTCAAAAATAAAAACAAGCTTTACATCTTAGTGGGTTGGAGGTGCTTTTCTTTCCCTTAGGAGTCAAACCTATCCTAAAAAAAAAAAGTTTCATTATGTGGTGAAAGTAAAAGATATTCAAAGGTTTGTTTAGATTTGTGGTTTTTTTTCCAGGAAAAAAGTTTGAAAAAAAAATTTTTTAAGTTTACCTGGAACAAACTCTTGGCTTGACAGCAGATCAGATACTACCACATATTCACCCAGGTGTACTCTGAATAAAGGGCTCTTCAGATTTCCCAAGTGCTTAAATTAAAATGGGTGAATGAATAAGGGGAGCAAGTGCTTTTAACAGAAATAACAGCATGCACATTTCTAAACGTGCAACAGCAAGAAAGGGTAGTGGATGTGACCAAGCCTGTTGTACTCTCATGGCTGGCTGCAACCAGACTCGTGGTCAGGAATGAAAGAGGGAGTAAAACATGCACTCTCCCTTCCAAATAAAGTAAATACGTAGGCAAAACTTAGAAATTAACTGAAGCAGAGGCAGGGACATCAGGGATAGCTCAATGTCAAGACTCAGAGCTGAACACAGGAGTCCCAATATCAACCTCTGTTTGGTGCTTTCTACATTGAGCCTCAGTTCCCGCTCTTTACTTTAGTTAGGGCAATTCAAGCACTTACTCCATAAATTACAGCTCCAGATGTGTTTTTTCTCCAGATTTGGTGCCCAGATGCAGTTTTATTTCATGCCTTGCCCAGCAGGTTTACAGTGTGGGTGATTTGAAGAAAGTAGAAGCATCATGAAAGGGATGTTAAAAATAGGAACCAGACCAGGAACTGAAATGAGGAAGGAGAATTGAGAACTTCCCCCAAAAAGAATCTCAACAAAGCTGAATAAAGACAAGAATAAACATATGCTGGCTGGAGACACAGTAGCTGGAAACATTCATTCATTGGCAGCAAAGCACCTGGCTCTGCATATCAGCCCACTCTTCTGGGCAAAGCTGGAAACCAAGAATGTGTCCAAGTGGCCTCCAGACCCTCCAGACACCCACCCAGGTCAGTACACCCATGTGCAATGGTGTACACCCCATTGTTTTTTAATGAAGGCAAGGATGCATGAAGGACACTCCACCAGCAAAAACAGTGGGGGGAAAGCAAGAAGGAGAAGAAAAAAAACCCAAGCATTGTGTGAGGAGGTACACTGTACCAAGCTCCAACAACACACAAGTGTATCAGCGTCATACATGTGGGAAGAGCTTCTTGAAGAAGAGAAATCCACTGGAGGAAGGTCCAAAGTTGTCTACAGGGATGGAAGGAGATGCACCAGGACCAAGCAGCATCCTTTGCAAGGAGCAAGACAAGCAAGGCCAAGGAGGCACCATCCCCAAGGCAGGTAGATCCATGCCAAGAATAAGCCTTATGAGACTTTTGCTGTGGTGTACCAGGTGGTACAGGTCCCCAGATAAGAGTGGGGATATAGTGGGCTAAAATACCCACCATGAAAGGTGGCCCAGACTGCTCGTCTCTGCAAGAGGTTGTGCTTTCTCCTCTCCACGGTCAAGGTGTCTGGATGACCAGAGAGAGTTGGCAATGGCCAGGGTGAATGCAAATGTATGGTCACACAGGATCCCTGCTGGCAGCCACTGTCCTGGGATGGTGAAAATCAGTGGTGCTGATGGGACTTTGCACCCCTTCAGACCTTGAACAATGCATCCAGGTTTCTTCATGCCTCCTACCACCACCACCTGTCAAAACAGAGAGAAAAGCTCTTGGAGAAGTGATTCAGGGTATCTGACTAAGTTTTTTTCCCCTGAATCACCTTCTGGAGAAACTTGTCCCTCTTCATGAACCAGAAGGGACCGAAGCTCTCAGCCTGTGCTCTGCAGTTTGGGCTGTCATCACCTCTGGGCCTCTCCTACTCCATGGATGAGAGTAACAAAAATATCCCACCCTTGTCCCAGCAGAATCAGAGTCAGGCCCTTCTTTCCTGTTCCCCTATGTCACACTTGGAAAGAGCTGTGGACTCATTTTGTCTGACTAATGATGTCAGGAGACATTGGTTTGGCTTCTAACTGACATCAGTGAGCGCATACGTGAAATCAGAAAGCACAAGGAACACAAAACATGCAACTGCCAACACAGGCTGAACTCCTTTTTTACAGTACAATTATTTTCATTTTTAAAAAATTACTATTTTTTTACAAAGTCCTAATTCTGAGAGTGTGTTCCCCCAACACTTTAACTTGTACTATCCAAGCTGCTGTCTGCAAGGTGCTAGTGATAAACAGCCAAAGTGGCTGTGTCTGTATGAGTAATTCAACTGAGTTGTGGACACTTCTCCAGCCCTGAGGGCACCAAGCAGGCTTGCATCCATACAGCTAAACTCCATTCAGGATGGCATCATCCCGCTCTGCCCTGGGACTCATCCCTGGCTCCAGCTCTGACTCAGGCTAAAAGTTTCAGGTACAGCCATGAGAGTTGAGAAAATTGTGCTCCGTGGTCCAGGAACATCACCATTTGTTTGAGAGACATGGCTTGGGTTTTCCATCACCCCAAATCAGCACATGTCCAGCAACCACAAAATGCTCCAGGACCTGCCTATGTGACCCAGGCTGTCATGGCCATGGATTACACTGGGAGTTTCTGTAGGCATCAGTGCTGCTGGTTATAAGCACAGCCCAATGCTGGAAGCCTGCTAACTGCTATGACGCACCCAGAAAGAGCCAGCCCAGCCTCCCCTGGGAGCTGAAGACTCACAGGCAGACTCACAGCCACATGGAGGAAACAATTTTCTTGGACTCACTGGGTGGAGACCCCCTCCACCATGTCTAGCAGAAGATGCAGATCTGGGCTCTGCCACTGTCTCACCAAACATCTCCTTTCAAGTCACCTCAGTGCATTTCCCATTGGCAAAGTGTTGTGAGATCCACAGACAAAAAGGTCATGGAAGAGGAGAAAAGGATGGCTTTTCTTGCTTGCAAAACTCTAAGGTGGGTCAGACACACAGAGAGTGAAAGCATCCACAGTGAGGTCTCTGAGGTGTGTAATGGGGACTTCTAATGCAAAGTAGTGCAGTTCAGCCACCTAAAAATAGCAATTAAAAAAGAGAACTAATGTAAATCAAAAGCTATATCCAGCCTGCTGCAGCGTGGACACTGTCTTTCCCCAAAAAGAGCTATCAGCCACCAAATGTAGGCATCCTCCAAAGCGAATGGGCAAGCAGCGTCCCCACTGAGGACTACAGCTCCCAGGAGCCTGCAGCCCAGGCAGCACCCCCGTGGGGACCAGGCGCTGGGCAGCCAGGCAGGGGGGCAGCGCTGGCTGGGGATCCCCCCACCCATGCCCGAGAGGTTTTAGGGCTGCCGTTTCCTACCCCCAAGCCCCTTCCCTCCCTGACCCAGCTCCTTTCTCTGTTTCTCCTCCCGCGGTAGTTTTCACATCACTGACACAGGCTTCCTGTGAGTCAGCACCAGCAGGCATGAATGGAGTAGCTGGAAGAAGAAGAAGAAGAGCTCAAAGTGGGTAGAAATGAGAAAATTTGGCCAATGGCACTTGGACGCTTCCAGACCCACGTGCTGCTGAGGGAGATGGGAGACAGGTCAGTAAACAGCTGAGCTGGGATGTCTGGGGCCATGATGGGATGCTCAGGGCTGAACCCCTCCATGGTGTCTGCATGTGTCCCACAGCATCCCAGGGCAGCAGCGGGACATCTCTGGAAGTTGGAGTCGCTGCTGCAAAGCTGTCAAGGTTGGCTGTGATGGAGCAAACTGCCTCAACTGGAATAAATTGCCTTGCTTGTCTTTCTCAGGCTGAATCCTTTCCGGGGGAGCTGGCTTGCTCTCCTGGATGGAGGTGACCGGTGGAGTCAGGGGTACAGCTGGTCCTGCTCGGCGTGGGAGCAGGCAGCTTGGCTAAACACAGGGAGCAGGAACAGCAGCACAACATGGGAAGGGGCGTCCATCCTTCACAATCTGCCTAAAAACGATGCTTCTGGGGCATCTGTGTGACAAGTACTTGCAGGAGTGATAGAGGCATGGGTGGAAATGAGTTAACAGGTCCAGCTTCTGCCTTGCAAGGAGGAGCTGTGCCTGTGTGTGTCCGTGCCTGTGTGCTGGTGGGGGGGCTTATTCCCAGTGAAAGGAGCAGAGCAACAGCTGAGGAGCTGCTCCCATTCAGGTGTTTCACAAGTGAAATTCAGGCAGCTGTGCTGACATGCAGCCACCTCCAGGAAAAACAGCCCAGCACATGGAACAGCTGGAGAGAAGAGTTTGCCTGGGGTCATCTCTGGGCTCAGAAAAGAGGGTCGCCACAGAGAGTAAAAGCAACATCCATTTCTCAGCCTGAAGGTTTTCCAGAGAACAGGTCAACTAACACCCATCCTTTCTCTTGGTGAGAAATGCAATGCCCTGGATGCCTGCTGGGATGGCTGGATCAGGGTTCCCTATGCTCAGCTGAGAGGTCAGGCAGGGGCTTCTCAGGACAACTCATCACTTTGGGGCACTTGGGAGTCAAGGAGCAGGGGAGGAGAGAATTTTGGCTGGCTGGACCGCCATCAGGGACCCTTCCCCAGGCGCTTCCCCAGATAAGTTCTTGGGGCAGTTTGGTGCTGGATCTCCCATGAAGAAAGTCTGTGGCAAATGAGGTTTTCTTCAGCCTGGAATTTTCATGCAGATGGGTCAATAATGCTGGTGGTGGTATGTCTGCACCCTCCATGGATCAAGCATGATAACCTGCAAACTGAAGCTGGCACCAAGGCAAAGCTGGACTTTCAGCAGTCCAACCAGAGGACAAGGGGACAGGGGAAGGAGCTGAGTCCTTGCTGGACACCAGGAAGACCTCTCTGTCCATTCAGATGTCTTCCTGACCAGCAGCCCCAGCAACCTTGCACAGGCTCTGGTGTCTGCCCTGGTGCTGTGCAGGGAACTGAGGACATCAGTGTGAGTTTCACTTCTGCCTCCAGCCTGTCTGGCTGCAGCTGTGACCCAGATGTCCCTGTCCAGTCACCAAGTTGGATGTGACACAAGAACTCTAGAGAAATAAATGGGCACCTGCTGAGGGATGGGAGCCCCATGGAGTTCGCACAGCCAGACGAGCCTCAGACAACGCTCAGGCAGTTCTGTTTCACAGAAGTGAGATTTTGGTGCTGTCTGGAGGTCAGGGAGAGCAACATGATATGTCCCAGAGACGAGCAGCTGTTTGCTCATCCTCAACGTTTCCCCTTGTGGTCCCAGAAGGTCCCTCTCTGCCAGTGCACTGAAGGAGGTGCAGATGATTTCAGTGGCTACTCTTCACATGGGACGTGTCTGGCTCTAGCTTAGCCCTAGCCCCTGTTCTGGTCATCCTGGCTCAGAGCAGGGATTGCACCACCCCAGGGATCCTCCAGAAAGGATTGAGCCACCCCAGGGATCCTCCAGAAATGGATCTAGGTGTGCCCCTCACCAAGAGGGATTTACTTCTAGAGGTGCTTATGACCATGAGTTGGTCCCTGATGGTTATGACCACCAGCCTTTACCACTCCTCAGAAGTAAAAGTGGTGTTGGTTCCTGCACAGCAGGAGAAGCCCCCCAAACCACCAGTTTCTTGTCATGAATACCTGGAGATGTGGAGAAACTCCAGCCTGTGCCGGGTGGTTCCACCAACCCCCTTTGATCCCTTCCTAGATTTTACAATCTCTTGGACTTTGGTTTTACTAGAATTAAGTAAGCTTGGCTTTTATTTATTATTTTCTTTTCCACGTGACAGCTTACCACACTAAAACTTGTTTGTTGGGTTTTTTTCCTGTTGGCCTTGACAATAATGCCTGCCTTGGTTTCTTCTCAGGTTCAGCACCCATGAAGAAAAACACAGCCTTTTATCTAAAGAAAAGTAATTCAAACCAACGTTGGCACTTTCCCCTGGTTGCTACCTCCCAACAGCCCTGGCAGGCAGGGAAAGCTGGTGGCAATGGCCAAGGGGTCTCCCAGTGATGCCTCTCCTAGTGAGCACCACCCAGGCCCCCACCTCTGAAGAACCGAGTGATGGAACAGCCAGCCACAATGACCCTGGACCTCTTGGAGGTAGAGAATTTTCTCAGCCACACTCAGGAGACGTCATACACTTGCATGATTTGTGGGGACAGTTCTAAGCACAAAGGCATCCTGGTGGCCCACCAGAAATCCCATAAGGGGGAGATAGAAGGCTGTGAGAAGGAGGGTGATGCTGACTGGGTTGCAGAGTTGCATGACCAAGAAGCCATCATAGCTGGAGGAGAGGCCAATGGGGAAGACCATAGCAAGCACAGCACACAGAATGATCCTGAGAGAAGGGAGAAGCCCCATGCCTGTACTGAGTGTGGGAAAAGCTTCAAGATGAAGGTGGACCTCACCAAGCATCTCCAGACTCACACAGGTGAGAGACCATTCCCCTGCACCAACTGCAGCAAGAGGTTCATCACCAAATCAAAACTCAAAAAGCACCAGAGGATCCACACAGGTGAGCGAACATACAAGTGCCTGGACTGTGGAAAGAACTTCATCCAGAAGTCACAACTCATCGTGCACTGCCGGATCCACACAGGTGAGAAGCCCTATCAGTACAGCAGCTGCCAGAGGAGCTTCATAGACAAGTCGCAGCTGGTGGCCCACCACCGGATCCACACAGATGACCATCCCTTCAAGTGTGGGGTGTGCAGCCATGACTTCCGGCAGAAGATCACCCTCATCAAGCACCAGTGGGCCCATAGTGCCAAGGGGGCCCAGCAGGACACCACCAGGGCCATCGTGGCCGAATCCACTCTGGCAGGGGAGATCTTCCACTGTGGCACCTGCCAGGAGGAGTTCAAGAAGAAGTTGGTGCTGGTGACCCACCAAAGGATTCACACTGGGGAGGAGCCCTACCCCTGCCCCGCATGTGGACGGTGCTTCCGGCAGAAGATCCACCTTGCTCGGCATCAGCAAACCCATGAGCGGACCAGTGCCCACATCTGTGGAGCCTGTGGGGACCACTTTGGCAGCAAAAGGGAGATGCTGCAGCACCAGCAGGACCACCATCCCTGACAGGCCCCCCACACCTGCACCATCTGTGGAAAGCGCTTCAGCCAGAAGGTTGGCCTTACAGGCCACCGCCATATCCATGTGCGGGAGAAGGAGACCTCCGGTGCCACAAGGAGTGGGCAGCACCCCACCAGCCTCAGTGGTACCCATACCTGTAGGCAGTGTGGGAAGACATCCACCAAGAAAGGCAACCTGGCGAACCACCAGCGGGCTCGTGCCGAGGACCAGGGTCACCAATGCAGCGCTTGCGGCAAGGACTTTGCCAAGCGGGGAGAGCTGACCAAGCATGAGTGGACCCACACTGGGGAGAAGCCCTACGGGTGTGGGCAGTGCGGCAAGCGCTTTGCCCAGTGCACCCAGCTGGTCACCCATCAATTTGTCCACACCAGTGAGTGGCCCTACCCCTGCAGTGACTGTGGCAAGCGCTTCGGTGACAAGTCACGCCTCACTGTCCACCAGCACATCCACACTGGTGACCAGCCCTTCCCCTGCCCCACCTGCGGCAAGGGCTTCAGCCAGAAGATTGCCTTGGTCAAGCACTGCCGTGTCCATGAGCATGGCAGGGACAAGGGAGATGGCAAAGACATCAGTGCCAACACCAAAGCCAATGTTAACACCCATGCCAATAGCAATGCCAATGTCAACACCAATGGCAGTGTCAAGACCAATGTCAATGACAATGCCAAGGTGGCTGGCAAAGATGAGGAAAGTCCATCTATCCGCTGGCAGCAGGTCCCCGTTGGCAAGCGGCCCTTCTCCTGCAGTCAGTGTGGGAAGGGCTTTGCCCAGAATGCTCAGCTGGCAGTCCACCACCACATCCACACTGGGGAGCGCCCCTTCCTCTGCACTGACTGCCCCAAAGCTTTCATTGACAAGTCCTTCCTCGTCGTCCACCGCCGTACCCACACTGGCAAGCGCCCCTTCCCCTGTGCTGCCTGTGGTCAAACCTTCACCCAGAAGGTCGCCCTCACCACCCACCAGTGGGACCACACACGAAAGCATCAGCCACCGCCAGCCCCAGTTCCCCTCAGACCCCAGGATGAAGAGTGGCCCTTCACCTGTGCTGTCTGCAGGAGAGGTTTCCACAAGGAGATCGCCCTTATCACCCACCAGCGGTTCCACACCAAGTATGAGCCCAACCGCTGTAGCAAGTGTGGGCAGGTCTTCCCCAACAGGGCCCAGCTCCAGCTCCACCAGCCCTCCCATGCTGAGGACCGGCCATTCAAGTGTGCCACATGTGGGAAGGACTTCAAGAGAAAGGAGATCTTGATTACCCACCAGCGGGTCCACACAGGAGAGGTGCCCTTCCAGTGCCCCCAGTGCAGCAAAAGGTTCTCACAGAAGGCCAACCTCATGAAGCACCAGCTCACTCCCACCTGCCGGGGCTCGTTTATCTGTTCTGACTGTGGGCAAAGCTATATCACCATTGGACATTTCAAGAGGCACCAGAGGAATCACCTTAAGAAGCAGAGCCCTTCTGGAGAGGGAGAGGAGCCCCTTGAGGACCTGGCAACCAGCCATGTGCCACTGGAGCCGTTGGGTGGCCAGAGCAGCCCCATCATCGTGCTGAAGACAGAGGCTGATGCTGATGACTATGAGGTCCTACAGATCCCATGACAGCAAGGATCAAACACTCAGGGAGGGAAGGGCTGATGCCTGTTCCCTTGAGGATGCTGCATCTGCCACCAAGGTCCACAGTCCTGTGGGAGCTGCTCCCCTGGAAACATCTCACCAAATTTGGTGGGAGCCAGGAGTGGAAAACCTGGGAGGATCTGGACTTCAGCACACAGCAATCCCTGAATCAAGCCTCAGCCAAAACTGGCAGACACAATGTGAAATTTGGGGGCGAGGGAGGGATATAAATATGTATTTTAGCTTCTTTTTCATATCTTATATTTCATTTCTCATTTATATTTCATGTCCTCATTTCAAGAGGATTTTTTTTTTTGCCAGCAGGATGGCCGAGCAGCTCATTTTTTTAAAGCAAGTAAATGAAATCTGTGATTTAGTCACATGACTCCAAGAGCTGGAGCTTTAAAAAAAAAAAGGACCAAAAATCTCACCAAATGTTATGAGGCTTGCCATCACCAACTTCCTGGCAGGAGTCGGAGCAGACCATCATTGGTCCCCAGCCTTCCAGCAGCTGACACCAGCACCGGCTGTCCTGCAGACACGTGGAGCAGTGTGGGGTCTGCTACCATGAAAAACTGCAGCCAGATATAAGAGAGGATGTCATGGCCGAAGGACTTGGGGATGGTGACCCTGCTGGCACCTAGGGAAGGGCCACTGAGGTCAGTAATGCTCCTCGTGGAGGGCAAACACCCACCCACACGGCCCAGCTTGCAGAGCCAGAGTAAGAGCCCTGGCTGGGAACTAACGCAGGCTTTATAGGAAGACATCGGTTTTCCTAGTTTAAAATAACCTCATGCATGGGTTGGTTGAGCAGGAGAATCCCTGGGCATACTTATTATGGAGTTGAGGGCATCCGTTGCGCAGCCACAGTTTCAGATCAGCATCTGGGAAGCTGCCAGACCCGTTTCTTGCACCACACGCTGAGTTGCAATGCCAAGATGTTGCTCCTAAACCTGAAAACCACTGGTCTGTGCCATGTACAGCCACACTGAGGTAGGGAGAAACCCTCTACTGCTGTCCCCTGTGTCATACATTTGCAGATGTGACCACAGTATGGCACCAGCAAAAGGTGTGTTTGACTGCTCTGCCAAGAAAAGGAGGAGTTAGGTTGCTCCCAGCGCCTCAGCACCCCGCATGGAGTTGGGGGTTAGCAGAGGCTGTTCCCACCACGGGTGCAGATATGCCTCCCCACGTCTGACACGAAGACTCTGGCCCTATGGGCTGCGCTGTCCCATGGGATCCCTCTGACCCAGCTTAGTGACGCGGAGGCCACCTCCAAGGTGCACCTCCAAGGCCACCAGGCCAAGCCAACTTGCCGTTCAGAGTGGTTTTGGGGGAGAAGAAGGAAAGGCTTTGCTGAGCAATCACTTAAAGTGCCACTTTAGGCTTGCCAGGGGGATTCAGTTGCTTTTGCATCCCGGACATAACTGCCAAAGCGCGCTTCAGTGACCGCAAGAAGGGGGTTCACCGCTCCCTCCCCGGAGCCGGCTGTTCCCCGTGCCCAGGGCGGCACTCTCCACCCTCCGCTCCATCCTAAGCCATCAGGTTTTGCCTTTGAGGTTGCACAAAGGCGGCGAGGCACACCACCGTGTCCGTATGATGCTAACTTTCAGTACCTGCACATGCCTTTGGAGCTCAAGCAGGGCCCCCCCCCGCCATTAAAATTACCCGGTGGGAACGGATCGCCTTCTTTCCACGCTTTCAGCAGCCCTCGCCGCTGGTGAGTTCGGTGCGCGCCCTGCGCTCCATCCCCCAGTGCAGCCCCTGCTGCTCTGCCTCCTGCCCCTTGAATTAATATTCTGCCATTAACTACGGCAACGAGTGACGGCAGGAGCCGAAGGAAGGCTCGAGACGCCACTATCAGCTTGCAAACACTGGGCCAGCCTGTCGTCAAACCCCGCCAAAAGAGGAGCCACATTGAGAGGTACACAAAATTAAGGGCTGTTTTCATCTTGTTCTTTTTTCCCCCAGTAGATCTGTTTGACTTGAAAGATCTCCTTCAGCATTTCTGTTGTTTTAAAAGGCTGGTTTTTTCCTGCGTTTGTTTCACTGGTGGTAAATTCATCAGCCTTAAATAGGTAGACTGATAACAGACCGTGATAATAGTACATTAAACTATTACATGAAAAGCAGGGAATTAAATCATTCACTGGAAAACAGGCCATGGTGGAAGACCGCTGTTTCCCGAAAGCTTTGTATTCTTTCAAGCTTGCTTTTTTGTGTGTGTGTGTGTGCAAGATGTTCTTGCTCCAGTAATCTTTGCACAGCTCTGCCCTATTTCTACAAACTAAAGAGAGAGAGAGCTGGTGTGTAGGCTCAGCCCTCGCTGACCAGTTGTCCCCTCCTTGTCCCTTGTTTGGGGATTTTCTCTCAGGAATTAAATGACAGCGAGGAATAAATTATCCAGCTCCCCTTTTCTAACTGATCCCCATCCCCGGAGGTGGTCAAAAAATGTGTAGATGTGGCACTCCAGGACATGGTTTAGTAGGCATGGTGTTTTGGGTTGATGGTTGGACTAGGTGATCTCAGAGGTCTTTTCCAACCTTAGTAATTCTATGATTCTATACTTTTACTGTATAGGATCCTCGAACTGAGATTCACCTCTTTCCCCTAGATTTTTTCTGTATTTCCTCTGATTTGCAGATAGTTTGCCTCTATTTTTCTAATAAAAAGCTGTACTGAAAAAAGCTGTGCTTCAGTGCTGTTGGATTCAGGTCATCCCAAATGGGATGGAGGTTGGGGAGGCGAGAGCTTGGGGTGGAAGCCCCCACCGGGGACCAGGACACCAGCATCCTCATCTCGATTCAACCCTTCATCCCATGGCAGGTCTGAAGGGAGGATTGTGTGCGACGGAGGTTTTGCTACAAGAATCACTGAGAAGGAACTTAACTTTCCAAGTCTCTCTATAAATATTAGGAAAAGTACATGCAAGGTCCTCATCTTGGTGTAAATCAGTCTGCAAAAAAGAGTCTTCAAACAGAAGCAAAACACAGGTGAAACTGTGACTGATGAGAAACCAAGCGTCTGGTGCATCCTGGTTGTCTCCTGCTCAGATCGTTACTGTTTGCTGGTGATCACAGTTTTGCAAACAGGAGCTCATCAAGGGGGAATGAGCAGCAGGGCAGGGAATGAGAACGAGACCTCTCTTGTTCGCCCTCACACCTTGCATCCTGAGCATCCTAAAACCGCTATTCTCCACGCCAGCCCAGTGCCATGCTCCCTGGGACGAAGACGACCCTTTTTTAGGAAGCACTAAGTAGACACTGTGGAAAAGACACAAACCACTTTTATTTAACAAATCCCCTGCTGCTGCGTTCAGCGAAGACGCTGGTCCCCAGGCACTCCTGTTCCTTTCCCGCGGCTTGCCCCAGACCTTAATTTTGCTTGGTGGTTTGTGATGGCACCTGGGCTACACGTTTGGGGACCTCTCTGAGCCAGACGTGTGTCACAGGCCATTCGGTGCCAGAGCAGAATGTTTCTTCCCAGTGCCCCTTAGCTATTTTCCAAGCAACTCTCACCAACCAGGTGAACTGCCGGATCATCCAGCCTCCATCAATCCCCATTTCTGTTTGCACCAAACAGCAGGTCGAGGGAGCAGACATGCTCCTTCCCTCCTACGGAGGGATATTTGTTATTCAGAATAAAATATTATGTTGCCGTGTTGTTTAATCAAGTCAAAATTCATAGGCAGCATCTGTGCAGATGATAAAATGTTTTGGGACAGTTTAGTCCTTTTCTTATCTGAGTGATTACGGTTATGTAAAGACTTTTCTTTCAAACACAGAGATGAAGTTTCATAAGCAAGGGACCAAAATAGTGCCAAGTAGCCAACCATCTCCCTTTGATCACACTGGATTAGTACAATTAATCTGTAGGTATTAGTGACCAGCAGGGTTTTGCCTGGAGGATATAATATATATTTATTATTTCATATCTGATTTCCCCCAAGAGGCAGAAAATTCAATCATGGGCTTTTCTCTTCATCGTTATATTTTTGCAAATGGGGTTGCAGGATTTGGAAAATTACCAAGGGGCTCCTGATCAGAGGCAGGGGGGACAGTTGGCAAAGGGAGCAATGAGACCTCTGCATGTTTTTTCACGTCTTCTGAGAACGATGCAATTGGGAATCGCCTGCTGGATGAGCGCGACCTGGCGTGGGACCTCAGCCAGGGCCTGCGGGAGGGTAGCAAATACCCACCAGTACAGCCAGCCCTAAAGGCACTTTCCAGACACTACTGCTATTGCTGCCTAACACTGGAGGAGAACAAAGCTCAGAAATATGGAATTATTTACCTGGAAGAGGTTCAGGAATCCTTATTCTCGTGTTCCTGTTCAGTTGCTGTAACAACACGTGCCGTATAAATAGCCCTTTCACTAACATGAAGCCTTTGAAGAAAGAGCAGAGCTTTGCTCTGTTCCCCAGAACGAAAACCAAAAAGGAAAGTCCCTGGCAAGCTTTCTTTGCTTTGGCCTTTTGGGAATAGGTGCTGAGGGCTTCTCGCTTTTCTCGCTGCAAAGCAGCTGCGTTTCTCAACAAACTGAAGAATGAAGAATTTATAAATGAGGGCGCAAAGGCCTGGTCTGAAGTAGCGGCTGTTTAACCCAACTGCAGATCAATTGGCTTAAAGGCTGCGCTCAGCACTGTATCAGTTAAAGGCCGGCATGGATGGATTTAGCTCGTGTGGGTTGACTGCTGGGAAAGCAACCGATTACGACCCTGGTGCTTCCTATACCTCCCAGCCTTCACGAACCAGCCAAGAGTCCCCAGGAGATGCCAAGAAAAGAAAGGAAGAACCGCGCAAATGCGCAGTGAGCTTTCCTCCAAGAACCTCTCTCAAAACCATCACCTGCCAGTTCTATCGATTATTCACCACTTTGTGTCCTAGCAGAGAAAATAAACCTTTCTTTTCTACCGCCCTTCTTCACACGCTTCCCAAAAGTGGGGATGACCCTAAACGCTATCTAAATCCAGAGCTAGAGTCCCGGCGATGCAAGTCGAGCTATTACTTAGCAAGGCCCGAGGGGCTTTGCCAGCGCTTTTCATTTTTCGTAGCTTTATGAAATGAACGAGCGATGTTCTCCCATCCCCTTGCAGGGGCGATAGCTGCAGATTACAGCCAAAAGCGGAGCGTTACATGATCAGCTCAGATAGGAACATGGAAATGAGTGTGGCAGAGCGACGCGGAGTTAGACTGAGGTTCAGCAGCCCCCGCTTATAAATACTAAACTCTGCCCATCCGGCGCAGAAGGTGAATCGCAGGTCACAGCAAAGATAGGAATCAAAAAGGTTTAAGCCGAATTTCCAAGGTACATCTGTCGGATCTGTCTTTGTTAGGACAAGCCTGTCATCTTCAGCTCTTTAACAGGGGGATTTTTGCAACGGGCAGGCCAGGCAAGGTTCCCACCGCTGCCTTCGGGCGCCGGCCGTGCTCCCCTCCCCGGCGTCTCCCTCCGTCAGCGGAGCAAAACCAGCGGTTTGGTGACGCCCGCTTGCAATGCCCGCCTAAGACTGAGACAAATCCTGCCCCAGCCTCCGCTGATGGCGGACCGGGAGGCTACAACCATCTGCAAATAATTGCATTTAATCAGATGGATCCCCCCCAACTCCATGAACTCATGGCAGAGGGACCCAAACTTCCCTCTTTCACCCCAGCTATGCGCTCCCCTGAAGACGAACTGCTACGAACCACATTCCTAAGACTTTCTTAGGATTGTTGTCTCGCTCGCATTAAAAAACCAGGCTGCAACAGCGCTTTCAGCCGTTGAATTAGCAACGGCGTTAGCGCGACGCAGTGCTGGAGGCCCAGGGCTGCAGCGCAACTGAAACACCCAGAAGAGTTAAAAATAAAACATAGGGTTTCGGTGCCTCAGTACCTTCCTTGCGCTTCCCATTTTCTGCCTGACAGCACCCTCTTCTGGGAAGCGGGTGCTGCTCGCCGAAGGGTGCACCCTGCTCAGGGCACATCAGCTCCTCAGTGCCCAAGCTCCAGCAAGCAAAGAGCAGAGCCCTCCCGGGGTGAATTTCAGCAGAGCCGCACTAGACAGCCTCTTCTGAGCTATTTTTTTGCAGTTCCCTTCAGAGGAGTTCGAAGATGGTTGCATGATCGAGCGTCGGTCAAAGTCACAGCGCCCGGTTAGTCGCTACCTGCTCCCTGCCAGTTGATGGGAGCAGGCTCCCAGCAGCCAGGAATCGGCACAGACCCCGGTAAAGCCTGGCAAATTGCTGCTTGGCATTGCTGGAGCAGCAGGTAAAATCCGCACCGTCCTGATTTTTAATGAAGAACATCCTCAGACACATCCCAGCTTTTTTGTTTGCTTGCTTGAAGGGCAGGTCAGCAGATTTTTGCAAATCATGGGGGTTTGTCAGGACAAGAGCACGCGTGTTCAGCTGGCTACATCTCACGGCGACACGGGCTGCGAGCCAAGAAGGGGACGAGCAGCTCAGCTGCCCAGGTACGCCGCGCAGGGCCGGGGCAGACACCATCAGCATCCCTCTGGCTGGGCTCCAAGGTTGCATCTCCTCCAAAATCATCCTCATCCCTGGTCGCCTGCAACGGCAGGAGCGCCTCGCTCGTGGCTGGCAATGGTCGGGGCTCCACTTGAACGGATTTAACATAGCGCAGCTGGTTGCCGGGCTTGTTTGTATTTTAAATAACCAGGTTTTTAACTATAAACCACACGCAGGGTTTACCTGTGTCCTGGGCTAACGCTCCCCTTTGAAGGCCAAGCAGTGAAGTTGGGACACAATTTGCTAATTAGGTCCCTGGTGATGGTTTCCCACTCATGGCTGCGGACTTTTATCTGTTCTTACATTAAGGAAATAGTACCACTGCGTCTGCTGGCGGTGTGGAGGTGTTTAATTACCTTTTTCAAGCACGGAGAACAGCAGGGAGATGGACAAAGAGGAGCTGGCCCGCTTTTCCAGCCACTCCTGAAAAGGCAACGGTGGGCAGCAGGAGCAGCTGGGAGTAACCGGGTCCGACACCTGCTCGCAGGCAGGCTGGTCCCCCGACGCAGCTCAAAACCCAAGACGTGTCAGGGTCCACTCGGATCCTCCGGAACGGGGACACCCCAAAGCACGGATGGCTTTGGAAAGCCCTGCCTGCCCTTCCGTTCTCCTCTCCCTGCCCGCGCGCTGCCAGCTGGGTTTGTACAGCGCGCAACACGCACACGCGTGTTGGCTCACCCCATCCCGTGTTTCACTCAGACCAATAACCCGGCTTCATTTATTAGGTTAGCTCTGTGCATCTGGGAGCGTTTGCCAAAGATGGGGAGCCGAGGCTAAGGCTCCTAGCAGGGATCCGCAGGCGCACGTCTCCACAGCTGACGCGCCGCAGGTACTCGGCGCAGCCCCCGGTCGAAGAAAGACGCCGGCGCGTTCGCCCTGCCCCAGGCCAGGTACCTTTTTCAGGCACAAGGCAGACCCAGGAAACTGCCAGTTTAACTCAAGGATGCAGTTTGAGGAGGAAAAGGACGATTGAAAGTGGTGACCGCATGCCTGCCGTCACCACCAGGATGAATTCGTGCAACCGAGCCCAAGCCAAGCAAAACAAGATCAGCAGCGCAGTGATTTATGGGCACGGTGGAACCCGTGTTGCGTCTGCTGGCTCCATGTCCTCCCCTCCCTCTCCAGTGCCCCCAATCCATCTGCTTCTGCAGAAGTTTAGCTAAAACTAAAGGAAATTACTCGGAACTATGCTCGCTAATTAGTTTGCCCGTCAATCTGGAAAAGGCATCAGGCTGGCGCAGCAAGGGCAGCTTCCAGCCACACACATCAGTTGACGTTTTTGAGCATCCTCTTCCACATTCCTTTTTTTTTTTAAAGCCTTTCCTCACGGGCCTCAGACCTGCTTCCGCGAGGCTCCAACGCAGCTAAAGCTTCTTAGAGGAGGTTTACGCACCTGGGGCTGACGGAGCCAGCCGTGGCAGATGTCTTATTTACACCAGGGCTGAGGAAAGGTGGGGATCTTAGGGCTTAGCTCTCAGGGACAGAGGGGCAAGGGCAGGCAGGTAAACTGCAGCCTGCAGCTACACTGCTCAGGTTCTTCCCCTTGAAACAGCAGATTTGCTTCGCCTCACTGGGATTTTTTTAGGGCATCAGATATTTAGATATTTCTGAAGAAAGTACAAGGCTGCAGGACCACAGAGAAGCAGGCATATATAATGGCGTTTTTATTCATAACACCTTTAACTTGGACTGCAGTTATTTCAGTTTTTAAAGTTAAATTCGGGCAGCAACTGAGGGGAAAAAAAAAAAAAAAAACAAATAGTCCCTTGTGTGCACAAACAATGCAGCTTTGAATAATACACGATAAGTTTATTTCATATTAACATGACCAGTAAAAAGTGGACATTTGATGGGATTTTACTTCAGGTCCTTTTCTTTATTCCTCTATCGTGTCCTTTTTGCCAGTCTCTTGTCCCTCAAATTGTGGATACTTTGCCTCAACGTCAGCCCAAGTTAGATAACCGTTCGCCAGGTCACGGATGATGGCAGGAAGTTCAGAGATCTGCAGGCAAGGTCACAAAGACATATGAAACACGAAACCATCAGAATCAAGTTGCTCTGTTGGATGCTTGGGGAACATGGGTAGTCTTTGCATAGGCAAAGGAACAGGTGCAAGGTATCTTCCTGCAAGATCATTTTTGGGGAGAAAAGCGATTAACTAGGAGGACATCTTAAATCACAGTCTGTGTCATCTCAGCAGACTCCTCAGTTATTCAGGGTGTCACATGAGGGCAATGCAACTGTCACTGTGGTGGACCACAGCAAGGTTTATCCCTGCTAGCTTTATGCTACAGTTTTGGAAGGGAAAGAAAAAATAATATAGACATCCAAAAGATGCTGTAAGCTAGGATTTAGCTGGGCCCTATTTACTGCAAGAGCACCATAAAAGAAGCTGCCAATTGCCTTTTCTTTGCTCCTCATAGCACACTGTCATGGTGCGGAGGATCAGCTAGAGAAAACAGCAAATTTGCAGAAATTGAAGGGAAACAAAGCCTCATCTCTGCTGCTCGGCAGCGGGAGGTCATCTGGGTGACACAGAGACAGATGGGTGCCCCGAGGAGCTGGCACTGCCTGTTGCGCTGAACCAAACCCGCAGCCAGCTCAGCAGCCCCGGGCAGTACAGGTGCTTTGGTACAGAGCGGAGCTGGAACAACTCAGCAGGTCGGCACTAACTCCTCCTCCTCCTCCTCCTGGAGCCAAACTGTGCTCCTGGTGGGGGCCAGGGCGAGAAGGGCACGACAGAGGTGCCGAGACTACACGCCCACAGCGCCGAGCGGGTTTTGCTCACAGGTGATGAGCCCACCACGGAGAGGTTTGCTATTCCAGTCTCTATTACGGCTGTACTAGCAGAGCATGCCTGGGGCAGCTGTGGGTTTTGGGCAATGGTTCACCAGCTTCACTGGTGCTGCACAGGCAACACCAGCAAGATGCAAGCTTTGAGGAGTTATGTCTGTGCTGTGCTTTGCCAGCCAGCCTGTAGCAGGGAAAGATCTTCTGCCTTTTGGTGCCTGTGGATTCAGAGGAGCCCTGCCTTTGAAAGCCACACACAACCCAGCAAATGCCATTTACTCAGCAGCCTTCACTCGGAAAGAGGCACTCTAAAGAGCAATGCAATCAGCACACGGCATGGCTTTCAAGTAAGATCAACACCTCTGCATCCCAGGACAACAAAAGCCTCTCCTCACTTTAGCAGCAGGACCGGCATCTTCTGTTTGACCGGTATTTCTCCCCTGGGGATTTCTCAGAATAGCTCAACCGCCTACGAGAGCTGGAGGCAGCTCCTGCATAGACCAGAGTCACTGCCGGATCAGGAACAGCAGCTAATGCTCTCCCCTCGCCCATAAGAAACAGCCTTGGCTCTGTCAGCCCCCAAACCTGTCTGCCCGCCCTTTACCTCGGCTCGGATCTGGCGCATCGAGTCCCGGTCTCGCAGGGTAGCAGTGTGAGGCGTCCGGTTAACGGTGTCAAAGTCAATCGTGATCCCAAAGGCCACGCCAATCTCGTCAGTCCTGGCATAGCGCCGGCCGATGGATCCAGAGGAATCATCCACCTTGTGGGAGATGCCGTTCCTGGTGAGTGCTTCAGCTGCAGGAAGCAGAGAAGGGGGGGGGAATCACCAGGACTCGTTAGATACTCGGCACAGCAGGATCCTAGCAGTGCTCTCCCACATCCTCATGGCACTACCTGAAGTGAGGCACCAAGCGTCCTGGTTTCAAGCAGCATCCGAGACCCTCAGTTTTATTTTGGCAGAAGATCCAATGTTCCACTCCCTTCTAAGACTACAAGCTTAAACCCACCCCACAGGTACACCGCTACTCACAGCTCTCCACACTGCATCACTCGACCCTCACCCAAAGAGCAAAGTCACCAACTTCTTCAACCTGTCACTGCAGTCCCACAACTCCCCTCTAACTCAAAACCACGCCGGCCTCACACATGTGCAGGGGCATGTCCAGCATGGGGAAGCGAGGTCCGGAGCAGAACTGATGCCGACAGCAAAAAGCACTGTCTGACATGCAGCCTATGTTCTGATCCTTCACGTATTCGCTTTTAGATGGTACCAGTGGACATTTTGACAGGATGCTTGGAGGCTCAGCAGCTCTAGGACTGATTCAATAAATTAGCTGGCCAACAAGAGTGAAGAAAAGAACTTTATTCAAAATAACAAAACCCCCTCCCCCCAAAAACAAAACCACACTGCTCCTGACAGCTTCTCCTAAGCAGTGGGCAAGTTTTCTTTTTGACACAGAAGGAAAAAAAAGAAATGCCTTTTGCACTGCAAACCAACACGGGGAAGGGCAGGGAGTTGGGTGTTTTGAGGTTAGACTGAAGAGTTTGATAGATACCCGAAGCTGACTGATACCAACCAACTCGATTGTTGTAGTTCAATGGCTCTCCCTTTGCACACAAGAGCCGTGTGATCCCAATGCTATTTTCTCCCTATAGCACTAAGGAAGAAACCTCTCTTCCCAGTGCACATCCCCATTGGAACCACAGCGCTTAATTCACTTACATAATTCCTTGACAAAAGGCATGAATTCCTGATTCTGGCTTAGAGGAAGAACGGAGCACTTGAACGGTGCTACAACAGCTGGGAAGCTGAAGAACTAAGGAAGAAAAGAAAAAGCACAAGTTTAATGGTTAGGCCAGATTCTTAGGAGGTGAGAATAAGCTCTGACTGAGGTTGGAGGCAGGGCGACTGTTCCAGAGGAGTAGCTGGCCTTCCGTAAGACATCAGCAGTCAGGGCTCCAGCAGTAACACCTCACACTGCTGAAGCAAAATCGATTTTCCCCAGCTGTCCTCCACTCCCCCTTTCCTCCTGACAGCTAAACGTTACCTCCCACCACAAAAGAGGTCTACCAGAGCCTTCCCTGAAGAAAGTGAACCTCATCTGAATTGCAGACAAGTGAAAGGCAGAGGGGTCTTTCCAGGAGATCTAGTCTTATGCACACAGTCTGAAGGGAAGAGTGCTCACAATCATCTCGCTCCCTGTTTGATTCCCACAGGGACGTCACACACACGAGGCTCCACACAAACATGGAGCATACGCAGCTCAAAGGTTTTCAGATCCCTCTGCACCCTTAGAGAAGGAAGATGTGCCAAAAGGGTGTGTGGGGGGGAATCTTTCCTGGCCATCAGCAAGGACTGTAAGGGTACAGATGAGATGCAGCACAATACAGAGCAGCCCCGGCCACACAGAAAGTAAACGGGTACCAGAAGGAAGGTTAAGTCCAGCGTTTTAGACTTCACGAGCAGTTTGTGACTGAAAGTCACCTGTGTCCTAACTCTATGCTCCTGAATCCCATCCCCGTAACTCAAAACTGTATCGCATCCTGTGGCAACCAGAGACACTAAGGAGCGCTGCTGTTTTTCTTTTCTATAAGCACAGTCTAACAGCCAGAAACAAGGAACGGGAACCAGCATCAAGTTTACAGCCAGCTTCCCATGGGCCACCTGCAACGGTGCAGAGCATCACACTCTGGGCACCGGCTGGAGCAGGCCAGTGGTCTGTATGTAACACACACTTCCTTCTGGCCCCTGCTACAGCGAAGTTTCAGGCCAAGATTTCAGGGATGCCCAGAATCAGAGAAGGCTGAATTTCATGGGGGACTGAGGAAACAATTAGTCTGTTGTCCACCTTGCTGCACAAAACTATGATTCTGGGAAAAGCAGCAAAGAGAGAGGAAATAAAACACCAAAAGAGATGCCTTTCTCTGAGTGATGGGACACTGCAAAGTGTGAATCCAGGAGGAGGAATTTCTCACCCCCTTGCCAGTAATACAGCGAGAGCCTCATGAACACACAGCCCCAGAACGCTCTCAATGCACACGTATAAATGACAGGTACGCTGGCAAAACCAGCAATTCAACAGCCCACCTGGGTTCTCCCATCTCGACTGGGTCTTGTGCAGTCTTATTTCAGTCCTTCCCCGAGATGTCAGGGAAAGGCAAATGCTTGCAGCTGGTTTTAAGCTGAGGCCCAGCCACAGGAGAGCTCACCGTTCTCTGCTCGTCTCCTTCCCGGATGTGGAATGTGTGTTCAAACACTGTGTACATGATCCTCCCAATACCAAATGAGGGTTCAATTACATTTGGGATGATTTCTTCCACTGGAATACAAAAGAACCAACGTCATCATTAAAGAAGAATTTATACACCAAAAAAAGATGCATTTACTGAAGCTGCCTTTCTGCTCAGAAGTTCTGATTACATGTAGCTGAGCACATGGAAAGAAAAGGTTAAACATTTCTGCTCTGAACACAAATACCTCAAGTACAGATTTGGACTTAGTCCACGTACAGAATGTATTTAGGCTGTAAATAACAAGGCAAGGCCCCTTCTCTGGCCCTGAGAGCAAATAGCACAGCACAACTTGCATCCACACAGATAAAACCCTCTTCCACTTCACAACAGCAATGCCTCATCCAAACTGTTCACTGGGAACAGTCCCTGTTCCACACCAAGCCACAAACTATGTCCAGGCATTGTCTGGGAGAGTGCTACTTGGCATAGAACAAAACTGTGCCAGGGAATATGCTAACAATTAAATAGCCTGGATGACGGCAGGGTAACGTTCAATCCCTGTCCCACTTTGGTTTAGTATACAGACACAGCACCAGTATCCAGCATTCTGAGCAAGGAAGCACAAAGCTTCAGATCCAATTCAAATTCCAGCAAAGTCTCCTTCTGTATTCTTAAGTCATTCAGCTGCCTGCCGCAGGGCTGCTACCTTCCTTACTCTCCATCCCCCTGCAACGTATCACGAGTGGGAAAGAACGAGGATCAACTAGTGTTTGCAAAAATTCTCAGAAGACGTGATGTGCTACGCTATTATAGACCAGTCGTTCTCTCCAGTCCTTGCCACGCATCTCTCAAAGAGGCTTTTTCTTCCCTCGCCCCTCTCTGTATGAAAGGAGCTCAGTGGACAGCTGCCCTGCTCGGACAGCGCAGCTTTCTAGAGAGTGCCCAGACAGCAACTGGAGAAGAAACAACAATTACAGGCATCAGCTGCTTTCGAAAATCAAGGGTGGGCTCCAGCCCTCCAGCACTGCGCCCTGATTTGCCTCCCACTCTGTGTGCCTAGAGAGCCAATCCTCCTCAATGAAGCACCTCACCCGAGGTGGGGCTTTACATTCCAAAAGGCTGGTCTTGTTTTCTCTGTGCACCGACCCGTTTTCAAGCCAAGAGAGCGGGGAAACCATAAGCTTTGCCTCCTGCTTGCAGACAGCAGCCAAACTGCCAAATGTACAAACTTAAAAGGACAACCAGCAACTGGGGTTCTACTTGCTGGCCCCCAGCAATACTACAATCACTAAGTTACAACTCCGATTCCTTCTTTGAAGCTGTGACAAAGTAAAGCCTGGCACAGCAGCAGCATGTGCTGAGTGAAAGACACCTGGACACCTCAAAGACTCAGGAGCTACAAGTTGCTCTACTCCTTCCTAGGAGCATTTATCACATTCCCAACCTAGGGCAGGATGATCCACTAGTTACAGTGTGAACTGGGGAAAAAAAAAAATCTACCTCAATCTCCAGCTCTGTCAAAGACTTCCCAAATGACCTCGGGTGAGGCACTTACAGAGCTGGCTGGAAAGACAAGACTTCTTTGAGGAACTAAGTCCATGCATTTTGGAAAGTTACCTTCTAGCCCCATTTCCCACATCAGGACAGAAGCTGACCAAAGCTGATGCAATTATCAATTACCAGAGGAACTGACTGGACTTGTCAGCTTCAAGAGTCTGGTCAGCACGGCAGCCTGGCGAGCCAGCAGGTGCCAGAAGACTTGACGCCAGGCAGTGGAGTGACATCAGGAGCTCTGAGCGGAGATCTGCCTACAGCCCTACCAACAGCCTGCCAGAACTCGTCTGCTGCACTGCCACAGACTTGACCATGAAAGCTCCCAAAGCTGGTGCACTCTCCCCAGCTCCTCCATCACTACAGCAGCTGGTTCTTAGCACCGCGTGGGTGCTTACAAATCCTGGAATATGCAACCGAAGCATCATGGATATAATACGCCACCCAAAGCCTCTTAAATGGGTTACTGAACAGACAGGCGAGAAGCAGGTAGACAGCCCTGCATTAATGGTCACCAAAATCCCACTGCTGTGTGAAAGCTTTCCAGCTCTCTTAAACTGTCAAATTTCATGGAAATAACATTTGGTATTTTTCCTGTGCCACTGTACAATATTAGCCGCATTGTCCTGTTAGTAAAGTTCACATTCAAAGTGCATCCTGATGTGCTTCTTATTTCTGATGATCAAACAACAAAGATACAAATTTACCATGTAATGTTTTCTGAAATCTCTTCACAGTAACCATGTCCTTTGTTAATTTAAAAGTTTTCCCTTCAGTTTCAACAGTGAATTCCCTGCAAAGGAAAAAAGAAGTCACTTAAAAGCTACAGCAATGAACAAACAAGTTGTATTTCCTTAAGTGCATTGATTGGTTGACTTTAAGAGTGGGACAATAGAAGCCAGGGCAAATCCCAGAGATCAAAGAAACATGTGGCATACCCATTAGAAGAAATTTACATTAATAATATTACTACATCTACATGAAAAGCAACTGTCTTCATAGTCACGGTGAACTTCGGTGTGGTTAACAGCTTGAAGCAAACTCAGTTAGGAAATGGAAGAATCTCAGGATGAAGCATATACACTAAAAGAAAAAAAAGAGAGGCACACAAAACAGACATTTGCTGCAGACTACCTCTTGTCGAGCGCATGGCCTTCTCATGAAAACCGAGTTGTGTCGTGAGGTACCGTGTGTTTTCACAGTCACCAAACACAGGGGAGGATACAGCACAGTTATTTCACTGCTCATTTCTAAAGCTTTTGATATTACAGTCTTCTGAGCATTTTCTCTCGCTCCTTGCTAACCTGCAACCAGCACGTGCTCCTTGACGAGGAGAACTCAGGCTGCATTGACCTATCCCACTTACAGGAAAGCGAGTGTCTCTAGTAGTACGCGTCCCAACAGAAAACTGCTGCTGTAGGCCCGAGAGCTTCACATCATGGATTATAGACACACAGAGTCATATGAAAGGCAGGTCTAACACGCCGACCCTGTCAACACGCACCCAGCAGTGGCACCCTCCTGGCTGAAGCATTCAGACTGGCGCCATACAAAACCCAACATGTTTAAGAGAAGCGTGTGCTAACCGCCTGCATGGGGGGACCCGATACCAAATGGGCTGGAGTTTATAAAGGCTTCGCTCTGAACGCAGCTACAGCTGGATGATGAGTTTAAATACAGTCATGATTTGCAGCCCGGTATCAATTCAAACCCGGGATACTGCTTACAACCCATCTATTGAATCATTTTGGTGGGATTCTGGATGAACCAAGTTCACTTTCTTCTGGTTTTGATGTGTGTACACATCACCGTATTCTGCAATAGTTTGTCTCCTCATTTGGAGTGCTACTGTTTTTTCTACACTGTCACCTTGATAGAAATGTAGAAGAAATAAATCCTAGCTGAGGGGGAAAAAAAAAAGAAAACAAAGATGTAAATGTTACCATTCTGGAAGGTATCCTTTGATCTTACACCTTGTACCATGTCAAGCAGGAAATAAAGTTTATTTTTTATTATTGCACCATTAGCCGCCTTATAACATACACAGCTGTTGACCTGCTTCAACCAAATCTGACAACTGTAAAGATCTGTTACATTTTTAATTCCTGCATGTGTTAGGAATACAGGCAGAGAGGTCAAGGGAAAACACACAAATTGCTGCCCCGGTAAGTCAAAGGCTGTAACAGGTCCTAAAGCATATCATGAAACACTGGAGGATATTCACACAAGTTTTGATTCTCATTTAACTATTTTGTCAGATCACTCACAGAATTATTTAATTAAATTTTAAAATTAAGTCCAAAACCATCTGCTAGCCCTGGTCAATTCTCAAACCAGAACAGGGAAGCTGGTAAACACTTCCCATTTCACCAAGGTGCCTCTTTTATCGGGATGATCCTACTAAAGCCAGAAGCTCATTCCCATGCAAATAAACAAATATTTAAATACCACGGTTACACATTTATGTGCATCTATCAACAGATATGCTGATGGATGCCCAGCAACGACTTGGCAGAAGACACAGCACTAAAATGTTTCTGACTTTCCACTCAGCCTACTCTCACGAGGAAGCTGGCTTCAGGCAGCTCAAATTAATCCAGAGGCACGTTGCGAACCCTCACCAGAGGTGTCTGAGAAGGGTAGCACACACACACAGCCAGCTCACCCTTTCTCACTGAGCAGCTGCTCCATCTCAGTGATGTAACACTCATCGCACGTGGACAGGTATTCCATCACCACCTTTGCATCCTTCTTATAAGCTTTGCCAATGGCTCCCTTATTTGCCTCAAACTGAACAATGTTGACTGTTCTGTATGAGGCAGTTAAGGAGTTTAAGACAACAGAAAGCAGGGCCTGGTTCTTTTGCTATGTCAAAGCTAATTGCCACACAACACAAAGAAATCCCCTCTGCTACTGGATTAAAGAACTTCAAGAGAGGAAAGGAACAATACAAAATAATACTGAAAGGCAGAATGTCACAAATTTTGAAAGAATACCACTTTTTGGGTTTTTTTTACAAGTACAGCTAGCAGCAGAACCATGGAATGACATGGAGTAACCTGGGATAGTAGCCCCACATCCACATTTAAACCATGCTTCAACAGTGAAAACAAAGCCTAGCATTAAGCTAGAAAAAAACCAAGCACAACAGTAAATCCCCTTTGCCCACCTGAGTAAAGTCACCTACACGCTCAATTCTTTGCAGGTTACTTCCCAAAGTCATGCTGGTCTGTAGCTCTAGGTTTCCCTGTTAAATTTACAGATGTAAATTACAGCTCTTAAAATAGAGCTCTCCAAGACATCCCACCGTCAAATCGCTTTTCACTTCAAGAGAATCTGGTTTATTCTGAAAGGATATAGGTTCTTTGAGAGGCTTCTCAGCTATAAGAGGAACTTTGGTGGCACGGGCATGGCAGGAGAGGTCATAGCAGGAACGATCAGCACAGCCAACGATCTCAATCCAACCCTGAAAAAACAAAAGCGGAAGCTTTCACCAACTCTTTTTTGTCCACTTAACCATCAAATATGTTTATTCACCCTTAAGCTCTCCCTGCTCCCATGACTGTTTCTTCTACATAATTAGCTCTGTTACAATAAGCAGCCCTTCCTCACCAGTTGCTCCTTCATTTGAATGATTCCATTTGTTTCCACAGGAAACGATCAGTTATCTAACCAGCGCCTGTGTTCAGGGCCAGGTTTTCCACATGGCTTGGCAGAACACAGCTCTCTGCCAATAGCTTGGGGCTGGGGTGAGAGCACACACTCCTATCACTCGCATGCTATAGGCACATGAAGACATCATGACTTCGGGGCTCTAGCGCTCCGCAAGTATAGAATAGACAGCAGGCAACCAGCCACATCAGACTGGCCAAAAGCCTGGCTTACGAGCTAGTAAGTCACAGATCATATGCAAGGGAAGCACTTCTTTCAATACATTAGCATGTGTAGCAAGGAGGAAGCTCAAAACACCATTCACACACATGGAATTGATGAAATCTTCCAACACTGGGAGCAAATACAACCACCACCTGGATTTTCTAAAAGACAATCCCCTGTAAGAAAAGGCACATCAGCTGCTTTCCATTCGCTTTGTCCCATCAGCATGGACACAGAGGCAGCCAGATGCTGTGCGCTTTTCCAGTCTGCAGTGATGTAGCAGGGTGTCAAGAAAGGTGTGTGAAGAGAAGAATTCCCTGTGCTGGGAAAACAATGGTGCTCCAGAACATCTTGGGGAGTTTTTACACAAATTAAACCATTAGGGTACTACAGCTACTTCTCGGAAGGTTTGTGCCTTCCAAAACCAAAGCGTAAGCCTAGCTCACAAGGTGGTTTTGTCATGCCCCTGGGATTGCTGTCTTCACCTGGGTTAGGCTGTTGGACACACCGCTCTGTGAGTGTTGTCCCGATCCATGGCAAGGCTTGCAAGATTTAGTAATCTTATTTACACAGTGTGACCCACACATGTCCAGCCTGTTTTGAGCTGGCTGGGAAGAGAGGCTGTGAACTTATGGAAGTCAGCTAGCTACATTCAGAGGAAGTCATTCCTTCAATTATTTTTACAGATCTATTCTATATGAAGACAAATCACTCATCCAAGCTGCAGGATTTTTTTTTTTTCCCTCATCTGAAGTTTGGTGGAATTTTACTGACTGCTGGTGCTCTAACTAGCTATAATGAAACAGCACCTTCTAAGGAGCCGAGACAGGCTAATGACTGAAGAGATAGAAAAAACCCCAAAACAAACAAAAAACCCAAACCAAAAAAGCCCACATGGACAAAAACCACCAACCACACACAACCTCCTCAGCACCTAGGTTGTAGGAGGTTCTTCCTGCTCATAAATAAGGCGCCCTGAACCAGCTGAAGCCTTGACCCATTCCTTGACCTTTGGGCTGAGCAGGCTACCAGCTTGGTCAGGAGCATGGATGGGGTCTACTCATATAAGGGTCACTGCAATGTCACAGGCTAGCCCCATAGACCTCAGCAAAATCCCTTCAATCTTTCAATCCTTCATTGGCACTAGACCACACAGACTTCTCTAGGTATTTTCAGGAATCTGCACATACTCAACTCATTGGAAAGGCTAACCCGGCAGAAAAACATGTGCTTCACTACACATGAGGGGAAAATAATGAAATAACCTTTTTTTAAACTCGGATTTGTCCTAAAAAGTAGATTCTGTATCCTTAAAGAGGGGAATGATGTCATAATCAATACAGTCTAGTTACTATGCCTTCTAATGCATGCTTTTTTAAACTATCATTCCAACAGATGTACTTGGCTGAGAAGTAACTGAAGAGACTGAAAGCTCTCCAAGAGAACCTGAAAAGAGTCTAAAAGCCTTGCTCTTAACTACCTACTGCTGGTTTACCTGAAAGAAAATTTTTCAAAATCCAGCCAACAATATAAGAGAAAAACAAAGCATCCTGAAAGGCCTGAACTGAAAAGCTCTTCATGACTCAACAGGAAGATAAAAAAAAAATCCTTGGGAAATTTTTCTCCCAGCACAAGCAGTCTGAACTGGCAGGAGTAAACTCTCATTTCTCACAGCTTGGAAGTGGGAAAGGAAGAGCAAGCATTCTAGCAGGAAGGAGTCTGCCCTGGAATAATGCCTCCAGCAAAACAAATCCTTCCCCACTGCTGTTACAGGGGTTATAGTCTTTGGAAAGCACCCAGACCTTTCCTTTAATTCCAGATGAAATTCAACCAGCACAATGTCCACAGGGAACTTCAGGCTCCACCAAAGGAGTCTGGAAGCGTGCACCTACAGTGTGCAAGCCCACTGCAGGGAGCTGACCTGTCCCCTTAGTCCTGGGTTCAGAATATCACCACTGCAGTAAGTGTGTTCATACCAACGTGGGGCTGGACAGAAACATCAAACACATAGCCCTAATTTTAAAAACCAAGGAATAAACCAGAGCCCCTTCCCACACTATCAACAGATCTGATAGGCAGTGCCACTTGCTGTTCCACTTTGCCACTTACATACGATGTTTTGGACTCTGCATCCCAGCAGTCACAGGCATAATGAGCCATCTCATTCTCCATGTGCTGTCGGAAGCGCAGCCTCTCTGGTGATACACCAACCTTTGTAAGGAAGAGGTAGATTCTGCCAATGAAGTAACCGAGAACGGAGTTATTGATCACACCCTGGAAACGGAAAAAGCAGGAAGGGAGAAAAAGAAAAAAAAACAAACCACACACAGACATTAATTCCTAAGGAAGCAACGTCATGATTTGTTGTACTTCTGCAGACAACCTGACACATTATAGACAGAACTTCTTGCAGCTGCCTGTGATAAAGTACTATGTCTTCCCTGAAACCATTATATCTTTTCAAATTCACCTAGTGCCACCGGCAGTGCTCCATCTGAACAAAAACCAGTAAGTTATTATTACTCTAGGACTTGTCACTAACTGTCTCTGCAGATCACCTACTGGAAAATACCCTGCTGTGTCCAACAGTGCAGTCACTGGTATTACAACAGTGCATGGGAATTGGAGTTATGGCTCAGGACCCCACGACAGCTGTACCCTACAGTTCACAGCTGCAATACACAGGGGAGCGGTGTTCCCATACATGGATGGGGTCAGCAGCTGAGTGTTAGATTCCCGGTCACTCCTGAGCTTTTGGCAGATATTAGTATTCCTTATTGTTCCTCTCCCATTAGCTAAGTGTGAAGCTTAACCTCTCACTGCTATCCCAGCGCCACCTGCAGCCTTTCAGTACTGACAACAAGGACCAGGCTTGGATCTCAGTCACACTGATTCACTGAAGAGAACTGCCTCTTAAATCTGGGAGCAAACCCCAGCTGGCACCAACACAAGAGTTTCTAATTTAGCCTTCAGAGCAATATTCAAAAGAGCAAGCTCCATGTGCTTGCAAGAGGAACATTACCTGCTGGACAGCATCTCCCAGCCGCATTACATGGGCAGACTGCCCGCTGACCTGGGCCTTGGAAGAATACAGGAGGATGTTGAGATCTGCCACATTCTGAAACTTGGGGTGATTTTTCTCACTGGGATCCACAAAGTGCTCAATTTCTGCCATGGTGAATTCCCTAATGGAAACACAAACAGCCATCTGTGTTAACTATTTTATGTGTTAGCCACAGCCCCTCTAATAGATGATTACGCTTTAGCCTCTCACAAGCAAGTCGGTAGTTTAAAACCATATGCAAACCCAGAGCCGAGACGACGTATAGGCTGGAACATCTTCCAGTTCCCAGTAACATTTTCTACAAACTCATCTAGAGATCTCCAGGCCATGGTTATCACTAAGGTGATTCAGAGCAGAGACTACTACTTTTGGAAATACTTCCAGAAGTTCTCTGGATTTCTTCCAGGCTGCTGTGATGCCCATATTAGAAGTATACATTTCCTATGGTGTCAGTGAAGACTAATCCACTGATTAACTCAACAGCCTTAACTCTTGTAAGAGGTGCCCAAAACAGCCAGATGAGGTGATAATTTCTTGAAGACAATGATACTGCTACGTTCAGCAACGGTGTACATTCTGTTTTAAGAACTTGTCTTTAATATAGCTATACTCGTACATTGATTCTCAGCCTTCTTGCTCAAAATCACTTTACATTGAATTAGCTTATTATCAAGAACCTTTAAAAAAGCTCTAGGTAATCATTAACCTTAAATCACAGGCATCAGGATGTAATTTGCTATGATAGCATAATAACACAGTCGCCAATAAATGTGCCACAAGCGTATAATTTGTATTTGACTGAAAATGCATTTCAATGAGAAAAGTTCTCGTTTCCAGATGCGCCAGAGAGAACAGGAGGACTGAGAAAGTCCCAACGAGTTCCCTTAGTGCTAACAATGCCACTGCCTCTCAGTGACATTTATGGCACCATATTAATCAATTACCAACAACGTTTACAACACATACTGCCCTTGCGTACGACAGAACCACACTGACTGTGCACGGCAGCTCTCGTTCCAAATTAGATGGAAGAGGCTTCTGTTCAGAATGGTTCAGTTAAAATACAGGTATTATCTTCAATGAAACGCAATAATCACTTTTATCCTCAGACAGAAAGCTTTGAAAGTAACTCGCAATAACCCTACGCTTTCCTACTTGACTGATCTTGGGACACAAACACATGTCCCAGATCAGGTTCTCTCCCAACCTCCTCTCTGTAGTAAGCTGCAGAACCGAGGCAAGGAAATACTGCTGCAAGGTCAATCACGTTCTGATTCCAGATTTCAGTTTTAAAGTATATCGCATGAATGTAATGGAACAAGCAAAGCTGCATGTCCTGTCGAGAACACAGCTGCCTTTAATATGATTCATTTAGATTATGATGGATGCCAAATTTTGTTAGTAAAACTGAGTTTAATCTAGGTGTTTAATACAAAAGCTATTTTGGAGATCCTACTTCTCACCAGCCGGGCTTAGATAGAATTCCGTAGTTAAAACATTAACTAAATGAGTTCTTTGCCCGTGAACCCTCAGACTCACTAGGCATATTATCAGGAGTTCTCCGGAAGAAAGCACTAGTGTGAAACAATCATGTACAAACACTGGAATAAAAGGGAGGTGCTACCTGCTCCCAGGTACCCCCCCGCTGAAAGAGGAAATTTGCAGTACCTCACTCTGATAAGGCCGGAGCGGGGCGAGATTTCATTTCGGAAGGAATTTCCAATCTGGGCAGCAGCAAAAGGCAGTTTGCCTTGGTTAAACTCCAGAAGACGTTTGAAGTTGAGGAATATTCCCTGTGCAGTCTCTGGCCTCAGATAGCTGAAAGGAGACAGGGGAGAGGAAAATTCAGGAAGATAAAAAGGTGGGGAAAGCAGTGAGAAAAGAAAAACAAAGTTACTTAAAGATGGTGCTTTTTCCTCTTGAGTCTTAACTCCAGGCACAAAACAATGAAGCAACACACTGAGGGGAAAAACACAAACATCAGCTGCAGCACAAACGCAGCACTCCACAGTTATTCCCAAAAGTAAACTGGATGACTTGGCTGCTTTGGAGATGCAAGCATGGCATGGAAAAGGATGTAATATAATAAATATATTAAATAAAATACAGTGGCCAGTTACATCACAGAGGTCAGATGGAATGTACCCTCCTTGCCTTTCCTACGTAGGCCTGCGCTACGCCGGGCTGCTTACAAACGAGGATTTTGCAGGCAAACCATGACTACATCTCTGCTGTTACACTAAAGCCACTTCACAGTTTGTGTAAGGCCCCTACAACCCCTACAGCGATTTGAGACTTCCACAGAGACTATCACCTACACCGACTATTTCATGTACTACACTGGAGAACACATACGACACGTATCTCTGATCCCATCGCAGAACATATGCAAAAATCATATTCTCCACTCTTCAATAAGGGTTTCAGTTTTAGTGTTGGAGACCCCAGCTCAAGACAACAGCCTCCATATTCTCACACACTAACTACAAACACCTAGTAAATGATGCTACCACTGGACCACCCTGCTAAGTACCTTCATCCTGAAACAGGTATGCTGAAGCAGGTTCTCTATAGCCATGAAGTCACTGACAACTGGGGACCCAAAGTTAACTGGCTTTTTGGAAACAACTCCACCACCAAGGGAAAGCTGTGATCCACACAGTACATGTGATATGGATATGTGATCCACATAGCTTCCAGTATTTTTGTGATTCTGCACAGCTCCCTGTTTCTCCTACCTCTCACCGAGAGTACAAGGAATGCTAAGCTGCCAGAGAAGACTGGGACTGAAAGGCAGGGGAAGGCTACTCAAGAAGCAATTGCATATTTCGATCCTTTCGAGACTTCATTTTTATTCCAAGTGATGCAGAATACGAAGAAGAGAGAGTATAAGCAGGATGAGATTAGTACCTACCCAGGCATGTTTCCTCCAGGCCCAATGGAGGTCTTGAACATCAGATTAAAAGAAACAGGAGGGGACAGGTCATTCCCAGTGATAGGCGATTTCACGTTGTAGTTCACAAAGAGATCTGCAAGTTCTTGCTGTCCATAATTGTCCAACTAATATCAAAACACGGGAGAATTATTTTAATTACTAGGCAAGATAACAGCAATGAATGATGCCCTTTTCATCTTTTACTGAGCATGATCTGCAGCTCTGAATCACCTGCCCAAAATATTCCCATTTAACCTAAATTTTCAAGCAAGCTAAAGTTCGAACCAATGATAGAAGGTTACAGTGCATATCTGCAAACCCATTTTAGCAATAAAGGTCCAGGACTCAGTCTCACCACAGGAAGCCTGAAGTCTAGCTAGAAATGCAAGCACCGAGCGTAAGAGTGGGTGTAAAGCAGAAGGAAAGTCATTGGGACTGCATCACCACCCACCAGTAGCTTCTTTTGAACAGTTTCAGCTAAAACATGGGGAGCAGTGTGTTGGGAAGGAAAAAAAAAAATGCAGCAATGAGAGTGAAGAAAGCTAAAATTTCTGCAGTGCTTTGTCTGCATTCATTTCTCTGTCTTCTGCTGCATGAAACACAGTATTCAAGCTATGCACTAGATACTCTCTCTTAGAGCTGTTCTGCGTTTTAGTTAAATAGAGCAAATCTGCAGCACAGGGATTCTTGGTGAAAGAGCTTTCCATTTGCTCTGAAAACAATTTGGTACGGACTGGACGCTTTCACAAGTGAGATAACGTCAGCCCCTTCCAGGTCCTTACGCTTCCTCTTTCTCTGGAAGATGGGAATCAAGCAGTAGTAGAACCACAGATCTAACTGCAACGTAATCGCACAAAAGCCACAATTGCTGCGATTATTTTGTGTGTTTATGTACTAGCCTTTTGCATCTGTATATTTAAAAGTAGTTTCTAGACTTAAGTACCATAAAGGATCTACACTGAACAGTACAGCAATGATTTAACACTCAAGTTTAAAATCCAATGAGTTGCTTCTGGCATTAACTGTCGTGATCCTTCATGTATCAGAGAAAACTCAAGACAGCAGATAAAAAAAGAGTTTATTAATAGAAGGATTCCCGTAAAGGATGGTCAAAGTTCAGCGTTGTAGTGTGGAAACCCTAATGACAGCTGCTCACTGATGCAATACAGTGAAAAAAAGAAGTTGCTCTTTCTGGAAGGAAATACTCATTCTGTGTGTGCCTCTGGAAGCATTTATCCTAGAAGTCATGAGAAAAAAAATCACTAAAAACAAAGTAAAAAAAAAAAAAAAAAAAAAAAAAAAAAAAAAAAAAAAGGCAAACGTCTGTACAGCTGCTCAGGAATGTCAGCCTGGAGCACCAGCTATTCTCATGGTAAAGAAAGGAAAAATCTGTGCGGGGTGCTAGAGACAGAGGAACAAATCTCAAGTGCTTCAAACTCAAGACAACTGTAAAACATACCAATTCAGTGCTAAGGTGATGCAGAAAAACCCTGCCAAAACTTCTCAACAGCCTCTGTTCCTTTGTATCATAATCCCGCAGTGAGGGATTTACAAAGGTAAAGGGGGGATTCAGAAGAAATAGGCTTTTTGCAGGGTGTGAAGTGGAACAGAGCAGACCAGCTCCAAGGACAGAGCTTCAGCCCAACATTCAAGAGACTGATATAATAGCAATAACTCTCCAAAATAGCAGAAGGAGGGAGATGCGATTAACCAGCATGTTTACAATATTTGTTAATCAGTAAGTTTTTAGTATTTAGGAGCAAGTATAGCCCAAGATGTATCTCCGAGTTAAAAGACTTCTGAGCATCTTCAGACACACAGAGGGACGTTGCCTCTGGACCCGGTGCATCGCAATTCCTCCGTTACGCACACACGTCCCTGCAGCATTCACCTCCCCATGCAGGCACCCACCTGTGTGAGAACATTTTCCATTTCTGCCTTTTTCTCTGCTGTGCACTTCTTGTCAGACATCAGCTTTTGCAGGTGAGCTGTAAGAAAGAAAAATACGTGGCGAGTTTATACTGCATGCCCGTTACTGACCCCAATCTACAGCTACATAGATCAGGAGAATCTTCCAGCATGCGAGTATGTCTACCAGTTGTCCTGCTAGTGTCATCAGGGCAATTCCATTCATGTCATCGGGGCAACGCTCATCTGCAGCTGAGGAGCCGCACCGCTTCGCTGTACTGGTGTGCCACAGGGAAAACAGGTCCTTATCGAGTTTCTTTCCAATATTCATTCCTCTAAACCCAAACAACGGCTTTGCAGTCCCTTTCTCCTTATTTTCTTTCTATACAGACTGGAAATTAAAAGCAACGTCTGATCCCGAGCCAGCAAGGCTAATTTTATCCAAATGCACTGAGGCACGTACTGACTTGGTACAGCGGGGTTAGGCTGCATTCCACTTTAAAGCACAACATTCTCCATGAAATACAGAGGCAGACAGTGATGCCAAGACTTCCCACTCTCTTTTGACAAAAAGCAATCTGACTTTTTAGTGGCAGTAACAGCAGGTGGCTGTTCACCAACGATGGGCTGCAAAGAGACAGGAACACTTGTTTATGATGCTGTTCAGCGTGCAAAGTGGGCAGAGGTTAGATGGGCTTCTTCGGGGGTTTTTAATAAAGCAAAAATTCTAACCGAGTATTATGAATGCAGCTTTAATGCCCATATAGATTGTTCTACATACTTAACTTCCAAGGAAATGGCAAGAAAACTAGGGAGCACAACCCACTTAAACCTAGAGTGGAACAATCCCTCCTTCCACAATGGAGCTGTACATGAATAAGTTTTCAAATAGGTTTCTTATTTCTAAGATTCCTTCACGTGATTTTATTTTTGTGTTTGTTTTTTTTTTTAAACAAATTTTAATCAATAATGAGAAAGAATCATGAGGACTTTGCAAGCCTAAGAAATGTCTGAAGTCTATTTAGTATTCCCAAAAGCCAGCTGAGTTCTAAGGTATACGAAAGTCAGCATTTGCCGTGTAATTGACCTTTGCATAGAGAAAGCATGCTCTGTCCCCTTATATAGTCATTAAACCATCTCTCTGTTCTGAACAAGAAGCAACTGAAATTCAAGAAAACTAAGACCAGAACACAGCAGAGAACAGGAACCTTGTTATATAGAGAGTCCTCAGCTTCGACAACGGAGTAATCTTTTATGGCCTGATGACAGGATTTTATAAAAAGTGACCCAACTATGTTTTCACCTGTACCTCATTTAAGACACTAACACAACATTTGGGTGGAACTGAGAACTTATGGGACCTTTGATACGGTATGATTAATGAACTACCAACACAAGTATGAAAGACTGGCTACACCAACTGGCCTTCCTTGAGAAAGATACTCTTCCCATGTTTGTAGCACTGCAGGAAACCCCCAAGCCCACCTAGCCTTGGAACAAAACCAAACCTTTTAAGAGATGATCAGCACGAAAACATTCCCCATTTTTCACATCTTTCACCATGAAGTCAGCAAACTTGTCTACGTGGCCAGAAGTCCTAGAAAAGAGGATACAAAAAAGGAACATGAAAGCTGCCACCGGACAGCCCCAGGTACTGTGTGATCCCAGCGGACAGGCCATTATCAAAGAGAAGTCCTTCAAACTATGTGCCCAAACTGCAGCTCACTCTTGCTTCAGATTACGCATTCACATCGAGCAGTATCATCCCACAGAAAATCTGATCTGTGAGAAAGCATCAATGCATCTAAATCTTAAACGTGTCACTAAGATAACACTTAGTGCCTTTAGGAAACGCGTCGTGATCAAAGCGAGCCGTAGATGCAGTTGTGAGGAGTAACCAGTAGTTCAGGTGGACAGAGTCCCGCTACTTTATACTAGCGATCCATGAAAGCTTCTGCCCGTTATGCCGTGACCCATACGAAGTAACGCAGCCGACTCAGCTCAGACTCTCATTCCAAAAGCTCCTGACGTATTTAGCAAACCTGTGGGTAGTCTTAGCAGAGATACATGGAGGTGAAAGGGTCCAGAGCCTGAACTATGCTCTCACCCTGGAAGACGGTCTCTCTACCTGGTCTGTGGATAAAATGAGGGCTTCAATCCCCAGGGCCACGAAAGCATCATTTGCATTCAGAGCTCAGTTAACACATTGCATATTACCATCCCTCCACAGAGAAGGAAAGGATGGTCAAGCAACCTGGCCACTGTCCTAAACTGTGACCCAGGTATCCCAGATTCAGCCAAGTCACCTAATCCTTTCTCTTGTCTTCTTGATCTTTTAGAAAAAGGGATAACGGCTATTTCTTACCTAATGGGACTGCTAGGAGACATAAAGACATTAGACTCTCAGACACGAGTCCCACTGCTCTCCCTGACTTACGGAACAACAGCTTCTCACACTGACCTGTGCACCGATATATGATTTTGCACTGCAATGGGTTGCGAAATTGGGTGACCCAGTCTCAGGATCCCTGTGGGTAATTTTACAGAAGACTGTAAAAAGCAACCATGACCAGAAATTACATGCTGCAGAAAAGAAGACCCATATTTACTTCAAAACCGGCTCTGGTGTGAGCATGGTACAGTCAATCTCCAGGATTTGCTCTTCCTGAATAAAGTGCTGTCTCCATGCCTGGATAATGTTGTTCTTCAAAGCACACCCAACAGGCCCAAAGTCATACAGACCACTGACACCTGCAAAGAGAAAACGGTAAAACAATGTGGTAGGTGCGGGATTGTACAAACCTGCACTGTTTGGAGGAAATGTCCTCCCTTCTCAGTGTTTCCAATCACTTGGTTTTAGCCTGAAGTTGTTTTCTGAGCGTGAAGCATCAGCTTCTCTGTGCTAAACAGAATATGGAATGTGTCTCACTGTAGAGAGCTTTTTACGTAAAGACCCACAACATAAAGGCTGAAAGTAAACTCCACGAAGCACCTAGACAGACACTGCCCTACACTGCCTAACCAATACAGTTCAGTCAGAGTGCACTGGGCTGTCAGGTAGTGGGAGAAGCTGAAACGGATAAATACTGGCAACCAACAGCTGTAGAAGCCACACTCCCTCCATCAATGGATTATATTTTGTGGAGTTTTGTGGGAGCGATCTATCCGAAGGAAGAATCTGAATACAGAAGAAGCGATAATGCACATGCCAAAGCAGTATGTTACTGTCAGCAATAAAGCATACCTTCCAAACACTAGTTTAGGCACAAAGATGGTGGAAAAAAAAAAAAAAAAAGAAAAAAAAAAGCCAAGAAAACAACCCAGAGTATTTATCTTAGTACTTTAGGTGAAAGAGCAGTAACCGCACAGGCACCGCGCTGCCCCCCTGAGCTGCTCAAATCAGCCATCTGAAGAGATTTAACAGACGCATTTGTTCCCCTGTTCAATAAAGTTCATTGACAAAGTTCATTAAAGTGACAGGTTCTAAAGTTCACGGTAGTTTTGAGCACCATCTTGCCAAGGAAAGCTCAGACAGAGATGAATGGTTACAAGGAAATAAGCTGATGGCTCCCTTAAATACCAAAACACCCTCTGCAAAGAAACCATCTTCTACAAAGTAACGCTCAGAACTTGCATCCTAAAGTCCACTCGAATTCAGAAAGCAAAAGGCAAATTTTGAGCCCCCTCCCCACCCAAAGACTTTAGGAAAAAGGAAACTGCTGAAAGGTTGACAGACTCAAACAGGACAGTTTAAAGCCAACTTTAAAAAAAAATTCTTTTATGTTGCATTAATGTAGCTGTGAGAGTACAGTATTTCACACAGCTAGAAAGACTGGAATGTTAGCCTAAAGGGATTAAAACGTAAAATTCTTCAAATCTGTACCTCCATAAATAGAAAAGGCTTGATCATAGAAAAACCTCCTTTTCAGGGTGTCTTCCATTTTAACTCTGTCCACAATGTCATCTTTGGGCTGTAAGGCGAGCTCCTGTAATTCAAGCAAACCGAAAACAGTTAATAGCTCCAGTTTCTGGCAGGAGGACAATTCCTCTCCATTCACCACTATGAGTCAAAAGTCTGTAAAGACCATTTTGCAGCAAAGGTATCCTGCCAACATGCTCATTTTCCAAAGAGGAATGGTCGCACTGAGATTCAAGTGCTCAATTATGAACATGATTGTCTGAATGCAGCATTTTAGACACTCAAGGTAGACTCATCTGCCCTAACTTTCAGACAACTAAGCCTGAGCTAGCTATCCTCAGCTTTCTTTACAATCAGTGGAGAGAAATGGCAATTTCTAAAGCAATTCTTCTGACCCGTTTCCCTCTCCCGACTATAAAAAGAGCTTAAAGTGACTAGCTCAGACTACAAACATCTAACTCCCGGTATTTATGAAGCTTTCAACAAAGCGTTCCTCACCTTGCGGAATTTTTACCATGAAGATGACGAACATCATCCTTGCGCTCTGCCAAAGGTGTGTGTTTAGCTACTCGTACAAAGAATATCTATCTGCAAAATGTAGGCTTTCACAAATACGGCCGCCTGCACTCTGAAAATTTAGTTACCCATCGCCTAAATTGCCCTGAGTAGATTCTGTGAACACGTTTTACAGCAGACTCACTATTTTATCTGAAAACTTATGATTTTTGCAACCAACTCCGTTAGCAAAGTCAACAGACTTGAAAGATTTTCTTCGACAGAGACGTTTTGATAATTAAAGCAGAGTTAAGCCAAGAAGTTCAATACATTAGTTCAGATCCTCCTAAATGACTAACACTACCATTTTTGAACAGCCTTTTGGTAACAAAAAGTATTGTATGACCAGTAATTTCAAACCTTTGTTTTCCAAGCATCTATAAAGACAAATAAACGTGGTCTAATTTTAAAAGCACTGTACCTCTGCTGCTCCCATCAATTAGCATAAGACAAGGAGTGACTTTGCATGAGAGAGAGAGAAAGTCAAAGACAGACAGAGAGCACACATGAGAGCATGCACCAGAAGAGTACATTTAAAGCATGGAAAGGGGATCCATTTGTCGCTCTCCGCCTAAAAACATACAATCACATCTCACAACGAGCAGGGTTTCTTAACAGAAAGGACAGCTTTTGATGGGCAGGAGGAGAGCAACGGTGACACAGCCCAATTCTGAACTGGCAGGGAGAAAAGGCCAGCAGCACAGGAGTAACTGGAGGAGGTATAGAATTCTGTAGAGCTCCTCTTCTACTGCCTAAAGAGAATAGTTAATGAACTGGTACAGAAGTTGAAGAAACAGCCTCTTCTATCCAGCACGCATTCATAAACATGAATACATTCTTAAATAGAAGGCAGAAAAGTGCCTGTTTTGGCCTCCAAGGGGAAGAAAGACCCTGTACAGGAGCAGAATCATCTACTGACTTAAGATACGGTTTGAGGACGTAAAGCCAAGGAATTTTAAACACTCAACTGCTCTGCCCTGTTCAAAGCTGCAAATTCAGAGCCACTCTGCTATCTTTAAGTAGGAATCACAAGGCTTGAAAACTGTACCAGCAGCTACTAAAGCTAACGAGCTTTCATTCACACCGCTGCCTTCCGATAGCTGCAAGCGCTGTGATGCATTGCTGGAGACACCGTCAAGAGAGAAAGAGGATACTGGAGCACCGCACTCAAGGGCAGATGCTGCGTTTGCAAGGTTATCCTTCCACTGAGAGGGATACAGCCCACACGAATTGTGTAACTGGCAAGCACGCCTCTACGCTGCATCCTGCCGGCACTCTTCCAACAGAAAGGTGGGGCTCACAGGGATACCAGGACTCCTAACCTGCCTTGCTACACCTCCCTAGATCAGGCTTCCAAGGGCTGGGAAGCAGAATTGGGAAAACATTTAGAAACTATTCATTCCAGGAAGACCTAGCTATCAATCCAGGTTTCACGCAACGGTTTCAAAAGCACGGTTCTATGCTGAATACTAAGTAAAAATGACGTCATCTTACTTGGGTTAAACGTATGCAAACAGGTAGCCACGACACCAGACCTGACAGACAACGCTACCTGTCTGCCTCACATGACCCTCTAGGACAAACTGGGTCCATCGGTTTCAATTCAGGTGTACTCGCATTCTCACAGTTAGTTCCAAGCAGTGGTGTATTTATTTATTCATTTATATTTAAGAGTACCAGCAAAGCACAACTACAATAATTTTTATATGAAATACAAATTACAAAGAAGAACCTTGCAGTTTCCTGAGTGAATCTGCACACCTGACTGTTTTTATGCTTCAGGAGTTTCTTTTCGTTGTTTCAGTCTCAGAAGGGGAGAGAAGCTTGCAGGATAAGGAAGTATATTTTTTACTTGTTTATTGATCTAGAGGCAAAACAAACTTGAAGTTCCATCATTTCATTTGCAGAAAGACTTTTCAGAGCGCAATCATACTTAAAAAAAGAGGGCACAATTGCAGTACATCCCTCTCTTTAAGGCTGAGGAAAACCATAGGCTATTGGAAACACCTCCAAAAACTTTGTTTAAAGTACAGCAGAGAAAATGGTTTCTAAAGAAACATGTCCTACGCCAGTCTGGGAATTTAAATGCTGCACAAAGAATCTGAATATGAAACTCTCTGCAGTGAACAGCACACCCTCTCACTGTGTACAAAAAAGACTATACAGTAAACAAAGATTAGCAACATATACATTGAATTTCAGCTTTGGCTATGAACAACCTGAACTCGTCTTTATTTGTTCAAACACTGTGATTTAATGCTAACAGACATTAGCATAACAGATAAAGAACGAAACTGTCACTAGTTGGAAGCTTGCAAACTATTTCAGAAGTGATTCGAAGAGTCTACCCCACCATCACTGTTTAGCCCAAATTAATACTGTAAAAAAAAAAAAAAAAAAAAAAGCGTTAAGTAGAGATTTCAAGGTTTTTCAGACAAAACTGTGGAATTCAAATTCAATTTCCAGACTCACCTTCGCTTCTAGGACCCTCTTCCGAGCTTTGAGCTCTGCTACAGCTTTGTCTATATCCACCTGGGGAGCTTTCTCTTCCTTCAGCTTCCTTACCAGTTCTCCCTAGAAGAAGGGGACAAGACACAAGATACAGATTCTTTCTTTGAATGCCACGGACGAGAGCTCCCCTGCTTTCGGCTCCCCTGGCAATCCAAAAGGAGGGTTTTGTCCTGCCTCCCCGCTCTCCACGCAGGTCTCAAGAGGCCGCTTCAACTGGTAGAAGTGAGAAACACATTTGCGAGTTAGCAGAACTGGACGCCACTACAGAAGTTCAAGCCCCCCCCACTACTGTTAAACCCCAGACCTGTTATTAAATCTCGGTGTGCAATATATTCCTGCATGCACCACTTCACAGCGATTTCCACAAATCCTAGCTTTCTGTCTTTGAGGATGAACTAAGCGGATTCTCAGATGGTTAATACAGGCTTTGTGCTCTCTCTCTTGGTAACAAGGCTTCCCTTCCTTCTACCCTTTCCCTTTTCCTCAAAATTAATGACCACTTTAGACCTCCTTTCCTCTGTCAAATCTGTTCAAAGCTGGCAAATAAGCACACAAATTTGAGAAGAAGGTCTCATAGAAGACAGACATTTTTAGCTTAATGTCTAAGCAAAGAAGGCATTGCATTATCTGTAAAAACAGTTACTGTTATTTAAAACCTGTCCAGTAACTTTGGGACAGAATGGAGTGGCAAATAAAAAAAAAAAACACCCACAAAAAAACCCCCAATGCCTAAATATTTCAGAGCAGCAAAACCCTGCAGTGGGCTCACACCAAGGTCTTGACACGAGTCAAACCAACATCACCTTGTTATGGTCCCACAGAGGTGTCCCTGCCTTGCGGGGACGATTCTCCTCTCTCATCCCAGGGCAGTGCTCAACCCCTAAATATCCAACAGCATGTTTTTCTGAACGTGATCCTCAGCGGTCCTGCCCAGCTTGCTCTTGGAGATAAAGGAATTAAAAGTCTTCCTTTCAGTCTACTCTTCTTCAGCCAAAACCAAGGTCTATCTTGAATTACTGAGAAGGACTAAGGAGCCGACCCAGGAGGAAAAAGCACATAGACGTCAATGCCTTCTCAAGTGGGATGTTCTAAGAATGGGATGCTTCAAGTTCAGCATTTTTTCTTGCATCTTGCACGTCTCCATTAAACAAAAAGAAAAAAAAAAAGGAAAGAAAAAAACCCCAATCCAAAGCGATCACAACATTTCCACAATACCAGCTTTTTCAAAAATTCTGAGCTTTTCTGACATTAATATTACAGACGACTGAGAAACTAAAGAGAAGACACAGATGGCCATTCAGTAATCAGGTTAGAAAAGCTAGAAGTGCTTCAGAGACTAAGGGGTTCAAAGGCTGCTTTTATTAATAAAAGGAAGAAGACTCAAAAGACTGCTTTAAAACAAGCACACACAAAGAAAAGAAAGACAAATAAGAATCCCGTCAGGCTCCCTAACCCCATCGGCTACAAGAACAGAACAAATCTGCCATTTCCTTCCTGTTAACTGGTTATACCAAAACGTGAAAGTTTCACTCTTGGGCTGAGGACTTCAACTGCCATTCCTGGGAAACGTGGCAGAGGGAGGGATCGGATTTTTTTTTATTTTTTTTTTTTTTTCTTTTAAAGTAGTAAGTCCAAATTGCCTTTGTTGAGCTAGGGGGTCGGCAGTGGAAAAACATCAAGGTAGCAGCAAAGCAGCTGCTGCTGACTCAACAGAGCTATCGCTCTGCTCATTGCTGAGCATCTAAAAGCAGCATACAGCAACTCTTTGTCCTGATCTGTAAGTAAGAGTACTCAGAAGACATACGCAAGGAGACAAAAAACACAACTGAAGCAAATAATAATGTTTGCTGACAGGACTCAATCTAATTAAAGCTACGAGGTCAAGCCCAACCCAGAGGAGGAGTGCACAGCAGCACTCGATGTGGCAAATTTTGCTGCAGCTTTGTCCCACAGACCAGTACAGCAGAGAGGGATCCACCCCTGGATCACGGCAGCTTATTGCATCAGGCACTGCTGCAGGAAGATACGCCGCTCACTTTCCCCTCCATAGGTTCAGAGCCCCTCCGGTTTCATTAAACCGCTTCTCCGCAAGCCGACAAGACACGGTCCTCTGCATCCTAAGGCATCAACCACCCCAATCTTCGTTGCTCCCTCCCTTTCCTCTTGTGCAAAGATCTCCCTGAATTACTGCTGTCAGCTGCACAATACACTCTCCGTGGTCCCAGCAATACACATTCACCCACAAACCTTGCCTTGGCACCCCATGCTCCGGTCCCACTCCCACAGGCAGCCAGCAAGAAGGGGTGCATTGATACTTTAAAGGCAAATGACAGCACCCAAGACACCGGATTTTAAACTAAAGAAATTGGCTAGTTCTAGAGATCATCGTTTTATTTACAAGCAGCTCTCTTGCCAAGGCATTATGCTGTACAGTGATTCATAATAAAAACTCATTGAAGTGCTGGCGCTGGTGTAATTAGAGGGCCATAAATCCACTCATTTAATGGGAAAACACAGGCACAAATCTACGAATACCTGGGACACACACGTAGCTATGCGCGCAGCTAATGGGAAGACTACGGATTCGGGCACTTAAAGGAGGCATGGGGGGAACCCACACGCGTGGGTCTGGCCGCTAAAGCAGGGAGGAAGGGGAACGTCCACGTGCTGCGAGCGGGCTCCGCTGCCAGCAACGTACAGCGCAAGGGCACCAGCATCAGGATTCACTTAGGAGATAAAAAGACAACCAACCCCTTCTCGGGTAAGAGGGAAGCGAAAGGCAGCAGCTTCAGCTGCGAAGGAGGCGGAAAGGGACTGCGACGCAGTCCCAGCTAACAGGGGACAGCGACGCACCTAGGCAAAGGAGAATGATGAAATGGGAAGCGAGGAGAATGATGAAATGGGAAGCGAGGAGAATGATGAAACGGGAAGCCTGCGAAGGAGTTCACATACCCTACTGCGTCGGGCAAACGCGCAGCTCCAGGGAACATCGTTTACCTCCGACAGCCAGCCCGAGCTCAGCTCTAAAGGGAAGCCATCGCGCCAGCCTGCGGGACGAGGAAACCTGCGCAAGGCTGCGTCAAGGCTGTCTGCTAAGGAGAAGCGCGAAGCTGCGGGGGCCCTAAAAGCCTGACAGAGCCGGCCCCAGAGGACACCCCGAGCCCGGCAGAGGAAAGCCAGGCAGGCCGAGGCACAGATCCCCGCCTGCAAGACAGCCCTCGGGCACGCCAGCCCCGCGGGCAAGGGCGGCCTGGGGGAGGCCGACACCGGGGCCCGCCCTGCCCACCCCTCCGGGGCAGAGCAAGGCCCACCCGGGGCCGCGGACACCTGCGGACCCCCCGGGAGCCGGGGCCGGCCAGCAGCCCCCGGCGGCC